>JBAMJV010010794.1:75000-90000 GCA_037951105.1 Echinarachnius parma | reverse complement strand
AAAATTAGAAATGCTGAGATTCTGGGCACATCACGTTGATCTGTCATAAAGACCAGTCATCGCAACTTGCAGGTCCATCCAGGCACGCATGTATGTTGAACTTCAGAAGGACAGTCTTCGAAAAGGTGTAAAGGTACATTATTAGAGAGACATTTGACACTTTTGTTATTCTAAACTTTTGTATTTTAGTTAATACAATACACGATTTTATTCTATAAGCTCACAATTTGTGTCAGATAACAGGATTAAAATGCTATGCTGAACATGTACAAATACATGTTCTCTATTGCCTAGTCCCAGACGTTCATTTAAATGTTTGTTATTAATTTGGCCGTTTATAACCAGGTAAATTTGAAAGTCCCGACTACCCGACTAACAGGGTTTCCCTGTACAGAGAAATGTGAATGCCTCAGCCCCCAAGTAATGTTGGTTAAATCCAGGGGCGTCGATCCTGGGGGGGCAGGGGGGGGCGGTCGCCCCCCCAATGAAAATATTGGGGGGGGGGGGGAACATATCATTTTGCCCCCCCCAATAATTCCGAAAATGAGGAAGAAAAAAATCAAGTGCTATAATGCCAAAGAGGGGTAAGACACATTTATCAATAATTTATCTTAAAAATAGCCGTTTTCTAGTTTGAAAAGGACTGTAAATCTCGTTTTTGCGGCGCGCTTCGCGCGCATACAGTTTCATTTGGGTTGCGGGAACTCATATTTCGAAATGTGTTGGGCAGTGTAATTTTTTTCTCAAACGCACACCTCAAACGAAGTTATTTAAACCCTCATCTATACACGTATTCGGTTACGGAAACTTAGCCCACCTTCACAGAAGATAAAATAATCTGAAATATAACTTTCAGTCAATTCGGTCCATACGCGCTGAACGTAAATCATATTGGAATAATTATCATGTCCCCCAACATTTGAAAGTGGTGAAGATTGTCCACCTCCCTTTGTCATAATGTATGTTTGGTTCCATACTTATATACTTCATATTACGTAAAATTTCTGTCTCAGGTGTGCACCAAATTGCACAATTTCACGCCCCAAAATACAAAAGCTCCCAAGGTGGGAGGGGGTCTCCCCCTCCCACACCCTCCCCCGCTCGGTCTCAGTGGTCACTCTGGATTTTTCTTCTTCAAATTTCGCCCCCCCAATATCAAAAACGGATCGACGCCCCTGGTTAAATCATAGTTGAATTTAACAAAGATTATCATTCACTTTATACAACCCTGTTCCTTATTTGCTTTTTCTGTTGTTAAATTTTTTATTTTGTAGCTTGTTTGTTATTTTGTTTAATAATAATTATTTTTAGTTAAACCAATCATTGACAAGTGTCCACAAATTATTTGCCTATATTTAATTACAGTGTTTAAAGTAATTTTTCATAATTTATTCTATGAAAAAAATATTGTGAACTGTAGGAGATTATGATAATGAGCAATTTCTTGGATAATATCCAAGGTCATTAGCAGTTTACTTGATCATTCCATACAGTCTTCCAAGATATGCTAGACTAAAATTAATAAAGCGGCAGGGTGATATCTTTATGAATTGCATAGTTAACATGCAAAATGTTGAGCTCGCTCTTTCCTTTGTCTGCTGATTGCATTTAATGGGCACTATTTTGTTTATTTTTTCTTCATCTGCAGATACTGGCCACTGCTGTGCAACCTCAGGACATAACTGGATGGGATGAGCTTATAGGGACTCGCTTCACAGTCTGAACATCAGACTAGCCATACATGTACAACAAACCATCGATACCAGCTTGGTAAAAGCTAGACCGATGTTAACAAAACAACTTGGAACCACTACCTTACTCTGGCCTAGCGTTTACTTTCGCCCAGATAACTGTCTCTTTGTTCCAAGCTCTCTTCATGTCAGGAACATTGACTTTTGGCAAAACATCACTACTCTCTTTCTACCGCTCATCCAAAGAACACCTTTGCCTTCTACCTCCTCTTTGACATCACCATGTGCAGTTACCATCTGACTCACATGGGCATCGACAACCATGGATTGTAAACGGGGCTACAATCCATGCCTCACTCACACACCTATAATAGGGAGAGTCCGCCGACCAACATGGGGCGTTAAGCCATCACCTTTTCATCAACCTCTTCATCCACCGAGCTATTCGGACCTTTTATAAATCTTTCTCCTCTCGCAGAAATGACACTTTTCTGCATGCAAAACTTCCTACAATTCTTTTGATCGCCATTTTCGTTTTTGTCTACATGGACACGTGTAAGCACCACACCTTCAGACTTCCAGGCCTCGCTCATCTCTCCACGGCACACGTCGGAGTCATCGCCACGCCTTCGCTCCACATCGTGTGTGCTGGTTCATCCATGGGACTGAAATGATATATCGGCCTTCTCTTCACGCGTCTTCGCGTTCATCACCTTCATCATCATCGAACTCTCGTTCTCATCTCTTCCGCGGACACGCATTTCATTCAGGCCAACTGAATGCTCAAATTAATTACCATGGACTTTAATTATTCACGTGCAATACATCTTTTGGACATTTGTTTTATACACTTTAATAATGACGTCAACCAAATTCTATATCACTTGTGCGGACATTCCTTTTATTCAATCGTTGTACTGTATTATTTCTATTAGTGAACCTTGTATTGGGTGCTGGTGACCACCGTATGTGTTTGCATCGGTTACAGTCCGTTATTCCGAAGGTTCGTTATTCCGAAGGTTCAGTTATTCCGAAGGTTCGTTATTCCGAAGGTTCGTTATTCCGAAGGTTCGTTATTCCGAAGGTTCGTTATTCCGAAGGTTCGTTATTCCGAAGGTTCGTTGATCCGAAAATAAAATCGGGTTCGTTATTCCAAAGGTTCGTTATTCCGAAGGTTCGTTATTCCGAAGGTTCGTTGATCCGAAAATAAAATCGGGTTCGTTATTCCGAAGGTTCGTTATTCCGAAAATTAAATATAATACTATAGTTTGTGTTTTGTTTATTTAATTTACAGCCTGCATGTAGCATACCCCTCCCCCTTTCCCTCCAATCAAACATTTAAGTTTATTTTATCTCTTTATATGAAATTATAGCATTATAACAAACCCAAATTCATTTTCGGATTAACGAACCCGATTTCATATTAGGAATAGCGAACCTTCGGAATAACGAACCCTCGGAATAACGGACCTTCGGAATAACGAACCTTCGGAATAACGAACCCAATTTCATTTTAGGAATAACGAACCTTCGGAATAACGAACCTTCGGAATAATGCAACAAATGTTCGGATTAACGAACCCTATTTCATTTTCGGATTAACGAACACTCAGGTATAGGAAATTTACGTGTTCGGAATAACGAACC
The DNA here is from genome assembly GCA_037951105.1 of Echinarachnius parma. Lineage (NCBI taxonomy): Eukaryota > Metazoa > Echinodermata > Echinoidea > Clypeasteroida > Echinarachniidae > Echinarachnius > Echinarachnius parma. The sequence goes on along the minus strand of JBAMJV010010794.1, from coordinate 86,662 downwards.
TTCGGAATAACGAACCGCACCCGTTTGCATCAACAACACATACAACCTATCACACACCACATTTCCCCGATATTTGGCCTCACTAAAAGCTGACCACATCAAAGAGGATAAAGAATCGTCTTGTATACTATAATTGTCAGCCTACCTCAAATGAATAGTTATAGGACAATGAAACCCAAGCAAAACATTGCTTTCATAAGCTCTAAGAGATTAGGAGGAAAAATCTCTAAAAATTAGAGCATTATCTGGCAAGATACAATGAAACTGGCTCTTGGAAGGTATATGGTGAACTCAAATTTGCAACGAACTCTGATAAAATATTTTCTTCATATGCACACTTTTCCATTCCCAAAATCATGATATGTTGTGTATCAATGTATTCTACATAACATAGGTTTGAGATCAACCTATATTTAGAGAAAATTAGATGCCTATTTCCAAAGAGCCATAGTTTTTTTTTTGTATTTCTTGACCGATCCTGCTCACTAACAACATCATGTGTGCAGCCATTTTCAGATGTCGTAGCTTTTTTGGATTTGTCGTAGGGTATAGGGCTATGGCCCCGTTGCAGAAAGAATATCGGTCGTAACTTTACAGTCGATTTATTGAGTCGTTAGTTTATATCAATTTCAAATGTCCGTTGCAGAAAGGAGGTTTAAATTCAACCGTAAGTGCATTTGACTTGCGCTCGATTTCTTTAGAAAATGCCATTTAAAACATAATTCAACACGGCTGGGATAAAGACAACGACCCATTACCGCGAAATTCAGCGTATTTCCCGCGGAATTTGGCTTGTTATTATGATATGAGACGCGGCAGACAAATCTATCCAGTCCTAGCCTGCTTCGAGTGGTGAGCGGTAAGTACACATTTTACACCTTTTACAAAGATAAATTAATCGGCATTGATATGTAGTGTAAACTTACCTTATTATGTTGCTATGTAATGATCTTAACTGTTGCTCATTTTGTATAGAATCGTCATTATGCTAGCATAATGGTATCTCGAATGCAGATTCGCAACGTATATTATTACAATGTTACCCCATGTGTTGAAATCCATGTTAGTACATAGTATCCATATACCATTTCCAAACTCGAAACTGTTTCTGTGATTTGTGAACTCATTTTTATATGGGAATAGGAAAAATTGTACCTGAACATCAGAGACATCTATGAAACCTGTTTCAATTAATTATTTGTAGATGTTGTATTTGATATATGGTCTATCTTTCAAATATTTGCCAAATACATGTATGACAAATTGTCTTATGAATATGTGTAAAAAATAAGTTAAACTTTTAAAGCAAAACTGAAATACAAAATTTTAAAAAAGGTATACATGCCATGGCCATCAAGGGCAATGCAAAGATGAAATTTGGGCGCTTATGTGGTTTCGTACTCCTTTTTTGGGTTTTTTCCAACGCTTCATTCGTCTTTAAACTCAACTAAATTAGTTTGTATTATATTATATTACTCACTGCACTTTGACCTTATCCCTCGATGGTCTCTTGTAATATTTTGGTCAACATTTAAGCCCTCTTTTGGGCGATTTTAATCAATGGGTTTTTGCCGCAACGGCACTAGCTTTGCGGTCGCAAAAATTGAAATAGCGGGACTTCGCGAGCAGCTATGCCGTTAGCTACCGGTGACATGAACGTGGAGAGAGTACTACTCCTGCGCCCGTGAAGTCCTGCTATTTCGATTTTTGCGACCGCGAAGCTGGTGCCGCGACGCTTTCAAAGCCATCGATTAAAGTTGCCAAAAAAGGGCTTAAATGTTGACCAAAATATTACAACAGACCATTGAGGGATAAGGACAAAGCGCAGTGAGTAAAACTAATTTAGTTGAGTTTAAAGACAAATAAGGCGTTGGAAAAGAAAGAAAAAACAAAGGGTACGCAACCACATTAGCGCCAAAATGTGTATGTTCTCAATGCATGAGAATTTACTGGCAGGTAATATCGTATAACATTAAATATTATGGAGGACCAAATTACAAAATTAGCCTCCTAGCTCCTGTGAGTCCATGCACTGATGCAGTCTCAGTCATGTGTTCAAATTTATGTGGTAATATGCACTCTTTTACTGTACAATTCCACAGTGGTATACAGCCATATAGTCATAACAACAAGTGGGAGAGAGGCAGAATAATCACAGAAGAAATCACCAGAATGGACAGGCTGATGAAAGGAGGAAAGCGAAAGAGAGAGGAGGACATGCTGGAGCCATTTGCCTTGGAGTAAGCTGTCGAGCCACTGGTGTTGCCCCCAGGCCAAGCCACAGCAATGGGATAGGTGAGAACTTGACGATCTTACACAAAATGCTTTTTTAAACAAATATTGAAGCTTTTATTTTTCTTTGATACTTATGACGTTAGTTTGTAGTTCAGTTAGCATGAAATAATTATGGGTTAAGTAGGTCACTTGCTAAAAGATAATTTAAAAAATGATTTTGTTGCTCAAAATTAAAATGTTTTATTAGTATGGCATTCTTTACAAAGTCAACGGGCTAACATGTACATGACTTAATTCGTATCTTTGGGCTCGTTTAAAATAGAATGCTGGTTTATAAAATGTAATTGATTACTTATCTCTTGAACATTCCAGTTTGCAGGTGAGCATGGATTGGATAGCCTGTGATGTGACCAAAACAAATGGTTTTAATTAGTATTATTTTTATCTAGAGCTGTGACAGCTTGTACTGTGACATTTCAAGGTGATAGGTATGTCCAAGACATTGACTGTGGGAACAAAATTATTAATCTGAATGATGAAACTGTGTGTCATTGAATATAGTTTAGGTAACAAGACTAAGTATACTCTATTTTTTATTTTCATGTTATGTATTATATTTCAGCTCATCAAGCAGCCTGGATTTGCGGAGCTAGCTAGCAGATAGAAGACGACGACAGACGGGATCCGCCCAAGCTGGAGAAGGATGACAGAGCAAGACGGTGTGGCAAGATTGGTAGAGCGTGTGCCTTCCAATGTGAGGTCCCAAATTCGAGCCCAAGGTATGTCACCCGGAAGGATGGAAAGGAGTTACGTAGCCATGTCTGCACCTTGGAGGTTGCCTAGCTGGAATCGTCCCCAGGAAGTGGACAATGTGCACTTTTTTAGCTGACTGGGGTGATGCAACGGGAGCGCCGTGGGGGGGGGGGGGGGGGTAGCCAGGAAGTCGTAGACAATTTTCAATGCGGAGATCAACCATTTTCGAAGCTGAGACTACGCTTTTTTGCAGTTTTCGAGGCCAAGACCACTCGACCGCTTAAATTTTGTCTCGAGACCATTTAAAATTTGAAGAAAAAAAAAAACAGTCATTTTCGGTCAAAGGGGGGGGGGGGGGGGTTAAACCCCCTAAACCCCCCCCCCCCCCCCCCCCTCTGGGTACGCCTATGCGTGCGCTACATTTAAGTAGCCACAATTATTATTAATTGGGGGAAAAGGAGTAAAGGACTGGCATAGTCACTAGAGAATGTATTCATTTCACTACAAAATAATAACATTCTATTTGATGGAATGAATCGAAAGTCATGTGTTGTGTACTCTTTTTGGATTAAAAATTTTAAGAATAAAAATACATGCACTTTGTTGGCCTTTTTTATTCTCAGTCAAGTAAAGCATTACCCTTTGTTTCAATACAGGCCTTTACGATTTAATATAGTAAAACCTTAGTACTGTATAATGACCATTGCAGAGTAACAAGAAAAGTTACCACTGTAATTAGTTTGCTGGTATAGAAAAGTGGCTTCTGAGAAAAGTTTGACTGGATGTTTGTGTGTGTCTGTGTGTGTGTGTGTTTATGTATGTATATATGTGTATAGTCTGTATTGTATGCATGTATGTATGAAATTATGAATCAGTGTGTAACACTGTATGATTATCTGTTTTATGAGGATGAGTTTTATCTGTATTTATGTGCTTGAATGAGTGTGTATGTTGGTATGTTTGCCCATGTTTGTGCCTTGTGAATAATTAATCGTAAGTTACGCCAAAGAAAAATCACCTGTTAAAGTTACGATCAATTTTAAAACTTACGACCAATAGTTACGGTCAATATCGATCGTAACTTCTTTCTGCAACAGGATTGATCGTAAATCTTGGATTGGTCGTAAGTAAGGCCATTTACGATCAATTTTGGGACTTACGATCGATCGTAACTCTTTCTGCAACGGGGCCATATGACAGATAACTATGACAAATTTGTCGTGACGACAAATTTGTCGTGACGACAAGTCCTTTAAAAGCTTTCTGAAATGGATATTTGTCATCGATGACAAAGTTGTCATAGAAATGGAAATTTGTCATAGAAATGGAAATTTGTCATAGAAATGGCATTTGTCGTGACGACAGGTGCTTTGTGAAACACCCTCGTACATCCTTTCTGATTACGTGTAATACTCATAATGAAGTCAGTAAACTAACGATCACGACTGAAATATAGCTAGTTAATTGTGTAGTAATACTGAAATCGTTATATCGTCGGAAGAGTATCAATGTTATTTTTTCGCTGCTCGCGAAGATGTTTGTGCGTCCATATGATAATTAATCATATATTTTCTCCGTATATAATGATAATTTCCGCGTCATCTTGGTCAATTTAAAGGATATTGACTCTTGAATCAGATATCGACTATGTTAATTTATGTATTTATATTTAAGCGGTAGTTCTACACAGTTTTTTATATAGCGCATATCACAAATATGATAGCGCCTAATATTATTGATTGTTAATCATCTATAAGCGCTTTAATGCAATTACATGTATATAATTACCCCTGTAATGATACTTATTGTTATAATATATAGTAAGAGTAATTTGAATTTGAATTAACGTAAATAATAAACACGTTTATACACATACACCGTATAATGTGCAATGTAGAGGTCAGTGATAATGTGTAAACACCGACTTGCCGAGACCGGATTCTTGTGCGGCCTATATCAATTCTGTTATGTAATGAAATTGTATTTTCTCCGTAAATAATGATAATTTTTGCGTCATTCTTGGTCAATTTATAAGTCATTGACTCGTGAATAATATATCTACTATCTTTATGTATTTGTCTGTCTTTACGCGGCAGTTATCTGCGTCACACATGACCCAAATATGTATACGACACGCACACTCCGGCTGCTCCGCCTATAAAATGTGTACAAACCGACTTGCAGAGACCGGATTCTTGTGCTGCCCAGATGCACACACTCGGTCCCATTAAATATATTATGTAATGATGTTTTTTCTCCGTAAATAATCATAATCTTTGCGTTATTCTTGGTCACTTTATATAAAAGACATTGACTATTTAATCATATATCGACTATCTTTATGTATTTATCTGTATTTAAGCGGCAGTTATTCGCGTCACGCATAATCCAAATATATATACGACACACACCACCTATAAAATGTGTACACACCGTCTTGCAGAGACCGGATTCTTGTGCGGCCCAGATACACACACCGTCTAATGTGTACACACCGACTTGCAGAGACCGGATTCTTGTACGGCCCAGATAAACACACCGTCTTATGTGTACACACCGACTTGCAGAGACCGGATTCTAATAATAATAATGATAATAATAATAATCATCATCGTTGTTGTCATGTAGGGGGGGGGGATGAGTGGGGCGGGAAAAGCTATTCTTACTTGTATCCTTATTTTGTAAAATATGACAGACGAAAGCGATGAGAAATTGTTTCTTGTTTAGTGATATGTGAAGAGCTGCATTAAAGGGAATTATTCCTCATACACATTTAATCGGGAAGATTGCTATGATAATAATCATAAAAATGATAATAATAACGATAATACTAATAGTCATCATTATCATCATCATCATTATCATCATCATCATTATCATCATCATCATTATTATCATCATCTTCACCATCATTATAGTCATAATTATCATCATGTGAGAGGGGTCATCTTTACTTTTATCCTTATTTCATAAAATACGATAGCTGCAAGCTAAGTTAAATTGGTACTTGTTTTGTGAAATGTAGGAGCGATTAAACTAATAATAGCACCTTTCATCCTTCAATGCACACGTAGTGAAGGAGGCACTCCCCTTTAATACTCCATGAAAGAACAGGAAGTTCGTCTTTGTGTCATTTGTGTAGACCTTTGACCTTTGACTGAAAATCAATAATATCCCTCTGAGATTTACAATGTAGTTTCCTTAGAAAACATGCATCGGAGTATGTCTTACTATTTAAAGCCCGTGTTCAAAGAACTTTATTATGCTTGTTTTAATGCGATAATATAATAACAAAAATATTCGGTAAATACAAATATAATACGGATAGCTGTTTTTTCATTTGTAATATTCGGTGAGTTTATCATCGTCTGAAATGAAATAATAAGTTTTAAAATGTGTGAACAAAAATAATTACATGTAACTCTGCATGACTACGCACCCAAAGCACCATCCTTGGCTACGGGCCTGTCATCATCGTCATCATCATTATCATCATCATCATCATCATCATCATCATCATCGTTATCATCATCATCATCGTCGTCATCGTCATCATCATCACCGTCATCGTTATCATCATCATCATCATCATCATCACCATCATCATCATCATTAACATCATCATGAAGGGGGGGGGGGGGGGGGGGCATCGGTCTTTAATGTTAGCAATATTTAAAAAATCAGATAGCCGCAAGCCAAGAACGATTCTTACTTGTGATGTGAAATGAAGAAACGTATTCATCGAAAAAAAATGTATACCCAAATCATCTGGGAAGTTTGCTATGATAATTAATATATGATTGATAATAATGATTATGATAATAGTCAGTATCACAGGGCTGGCATATTTGGGGTCCGGTCAATTGCTTTTTTCACAGAGGGCGGGAAATATCGGGAAATACCGGTAATTCCCGCTTTTTTAGCTGTAATAACAGGCAAATAGCAGGAAAAATGACTCAAGGTTACGATCCAATACTAAATTTGTTGTACATGTCCTATAAAGATGTATGCATTTTATGTTAGGTGAATCCAGTGGCGTAGCGTGGTCGGACTGATTGGGGAGGGGGGGGGGGGGGGTGGGGGCACGCAAACTTATTGGGGGCACACCTTATATATTTTTTTTAATATTTTTAAAATGGCCCCTTATGTTTTCAATTGTTTTTTCAAAAATATTGGGATAGCACAGCCCCCCCGTGCCCCCCCCCCCCCCCCCCCCACGGTACGGTAGCTACGCCACTGGGTGAATCATCAAAATACTTAATTATGTATAAAATATAAACAAGAAAAGGTTATTGGGCAAATGAGTGTTATATTGATATGCAAAGGATCCACTTGCAAGACAGTATACAAACAAGGTAGGCATATTTCCCGGATGGTTGGAAATACTGGAGAAAACCTGGAATTCCTGCCTTTTCAGCAGGAAATACTAGGAAAATATATGTGTCCACATGTGGGAGTACAATCAAACAAAATAGTTTTACCTTATTGTTATGGTCGGTGGCGTATAGCAACGTATTGTTATGGTCGTGGGGCTTATAGCACACGGGGGTGGGTTGGGGGGGGTGACACAATGCCCCCCCTATTATTAATAAAAACACACTACAAAAACATAAGGGTGACATTTTTATAGAAATAAAGAAAGAAATAAGGTGTGCTTCCCCACAAAAAAACGTTTTGCGTGCCCCCTCCCCCTCCCCCCTACCTCCACCACCACCCCCCCCCCCCCAAATCAGTCCGACCTACACTACGCCACCTGATTATGGTCGAGTGACTACGACTTGTTTAACATAATTATAATTGTTCTAGATCTTGAGTGCTAATCACATTTCATATACCCTTCTTTTTCCATTATTTCACCATTGTTTCTTTGAATATTAATCAATAAATGACATTGCAGATGTTTCATCACATCGGATGACCCCCGCCCCCCCCCCCCCCCCCAACAAAATGTTTATAAACCCCTCAAAAAAAGTTCGGAATCTCAAGTTTGATCGATCATATCTCTCGTATTTTTTAATAAGCATATTCGAAATTGGTTTCACAATATAGCCTCATTATATACCTTTCAAACGGTGCATTATGTGTAGTGATTATGCAATTGGGGCGATTGCAGTAGCCCAGAGAATAGGGGGAGGCAGGAAGTGAAATGTCGCAAAATGGCTCAATGCATTTAATTTACAAGTGCATGACTGTGCTGACCAGTTTTTTGAAAATTCACTTTCTATTGAATACTGCCACCCTTTCCATTCATCAAAATCATTGGAATTTGATACCATTTTAATGGAAATTATCTTTTCATTACGATTGCATATTGATCGTAATGATTAGGCAAATGGGTTGTGCGCAGCAAACCGGAATATGGAGATGGGTCGAGTGTGAAATCAGACAAAAAATATGGTGTTGACAAAAAATCAGAGCGTTGCATTTTTTTCGAGCTTTTGGGAGGATTTTTTAGCATTTCAAATGAAATATTCATGATTCAAATTGATATCAACGGAAAGCCCAACAACTCTTCTGTATGAAAATGTGAAATTTATTATGATTTTTGTAAAGGGCGGCTGCAGGGAGATGAATGTGGGGGAGCCTCAAAAGTGACCCATTTCAAAAAGCTCTGATTTGTCGTCGGTGTCTTTTACCATTGTGTGGAGGATGTAATGCGACTAGAATGAGTTGGCCATGAATGAGAAGAATTCAATTGAAAACGCATGAATAGTGACTCATTTGTGCCTTAAAATCAGAGCGTTTTGAAATGGGTCACTTTTGAGGCTACCCTACATTCATCTCCCTGTAGCCGCCCTTTACTAAAATCATTATAAATTTTACATTTTCATACAGAAGAGTTGTTGGGCTTTCCGTTGATATCAATTTGAATCATGAATATTTTATTTGAAATGCTAAAAAATCCTCCCAAAAGCTCAAAAAAAATGCAACGCTCTGATTTTGTGTCAACTCCATATCTTTTTGTTTGATTTCACACTCGACCCATCTCCATATTCCGGTTCGCTGTACACACCCCATTTGCATATTCCTTACGATTAATATGCCATCGTAATAAAGAGATCATTTACATTAAAATGGTATAAAATTCCAATGATTTTGATCAATGGAAAGGGTGGCAGTATTCAATAGAAAGTGAACTTTTTAAAAAATGGTCAGCACAGTGAGTGTCATGCACTCGTAAATTAAATGCATTGGGCCATTTTGCGACATTTCACTTCCTGCCTCCCCTTATTCTCTGGGCTACTGCAATCGCCCCAATTGCATAATCACTACACATAATGCACCGTTTGAAAGGTATATAATGAGGCTTTATTGTGACACCAATTTCGAATATGCTAATTTAAAAATATGAGAGATATGATCGATCAAACTTGAGTTTCCGAACTTTTTTTGAGGGGTTTAGATACATGGCGCTCTATAAATGCTATATATTATTATTATTAGTATGACAGCATGATTCATATGGATTGAATCATTTTGTCTAATCTTCATTCTGTCTACCGTAATCATAAGTTTTGCTAATGTGTATTTAGCTATAATCTACAAATAAGATTAGAAATAAGATTAACAACTCATTAAATAAACAGGAGGGTGTTAGACAAAGTGGAATTTAGACAGTTTATTAGAAAAAGTTCTTTGTCCTTATGCCTAATGACAAACTGGGTCCAAACCAGAATGTTGCAGGATTTATGCAATGTCCACAAAAAAAGAATAAGAAGTTGAAGTGAAACAGTAACCAGATAAGTAAAGACAATACAAATAAATTAAATATTGGGCAAACATTCATATTTTCCGCTTTCCTCATATTTACCGGACGGGAAACTTATTTCCCAGGCGGCAATTCCCAGTATTCACCAGCGGTAATTCCCGCCACCGGTTTTTTCCCGACCAACCCTGCATAAACATCATCATCATCATCATATTATTAATAATTGTAAGACTTATTATGGTTGTGTTAGTAGTATTAAAACATAAATTAATAATAATACTAATGATAATAATGATGAGAAAAATTAATAATAATAATAACAATCATAATCATCATCATCATCATCATCATCGCCATCATCATCATTATCATCACCATCATGATCATGATGATTATGATCATCATCATCATCATCATCATCATCATCGGTATGCTATGTTACATTTGTTATGTAATCAAAATACTTCTTTTCAAATTGTTGATTTTCCAATGTTGAAAAGTGTCGTTCATATGTTTTGCTGTAATGTGGGATATGTGATATCATAATGAATATGTATACTTTTTCATTTCAACATTATCATGATTATATGATCCCAGCTGTTTTGGATTATGTAAGAGCGATACTACTTGAAGTTGAATAGCACACTCCCCCCTTTCATCCTTCAATGCACATGTATTGAAAGGAGGCGCCCCCTTCCATACTCAATGAAAGAACAGGAAGCCGCAGCTATTGTTCGTGTAAACCTTTGACTAAAAAATCAATAATATCCCCAAAAGATTGACCATGTAGTTTCCTTAGAAAATTTAGTAAATACGGCATATGCATTGAAGTATAAGTTTGATTATTCAAAGCCCGAGTTCCAAGTTACAATTTGTTATGCTTGCATGCTTTAATGCGATAATATAATTTAAAATATATTCGCTAGATTAAAATATAACACAGTTTGCCGTTTTGTCATTTGTACTATTCGGCGAGTTTATCAAAGTCTAAAATTAAACAAAAATAATAATAAGTAAACAGAATGTCTAAACAATAATAATTACATGTAACCCTGCATGACTACACACCTAACCCACCACCCCGTAAGCTACGTAATATCATTACCTATTCCGTAAATTATAAGACTGCTAGGATAATGCTAGGAAAATTAATGCTACGGGTATGTCATCATAAACATCCTCCTCCTCCTCCTCCTCCTCATCATCATCATCATCATCATCATCATCATCATCATCGTCATCACCAACATCATGGGGGGAGGGGGGGGGGGGGGGGGTGGAGTGGCAGCCACTTAATAATTATAATGATGCTAATAATAATACTAATGGAAATAGTAATAATACTCATCAACAAGACCCATCGCAACACTCCTGGCTACGGTCCTTTCGTTATCATTATCATCATCATCATCATCATCATCATCACTACCTTTGTCCTTCAGCAAGACAATTTATCCACAGTTGCTGCTTTCTCCCCAGGTGTATAACTGGGTACCATGGTCGTGCGTTAATTAGCCTTAGTACCACCATCACTGGCAGCTCGGCTAGTATGCTCCCTGGGGAGTTGAGAAAGTATGCAATATCATTGTGTGGAATTGAAATGTACCTGATGACCATGGGCAATAATAATTAAATCATGATTTAAGCCCTTAGAGGCTCTTTGCAATTTGCGCTTTATAAAAGGCTATTAGTACGTTCGTACATGTATTGCAATTATTAATAATATTGTATTTTATGAAATAAGGCTAACATTAAAGACGGCTTAACCTATCCCTAACTCATCCCCCACCTCCACACTAATGATAGTGTTTTAGATGATGATGATGAAGATTATTATTATTATTATTATTTGTCTTAATACATGATTATGATTGAAATCAACGCAATCTTCCCGATAGGTGTATTACTCAGGTGGAGTATATTGTTTAATGAAATAATAATTAAAAAGTTAAAATGACCCCCCCC
>JBAMJV010010794.1:20000-67500 GCA_037951105.1 Echinarachnius parma | reverse complement strand
TTTGTTTGTTTCATCTTAAGTTAATCTTACTATTATAACACTTAGCATCATTTCAGGAGTAAAACGCTTATAGATAATTAATAATAATAAATATATAATAATATTGAATATACATGTATATATAGCGCAATATCCACCTAATAAGGTGCTCAAAGCGCTTATTATTACCCCTGGTCAGTTGGTACAGTTCAGACCCGCACAATTATCTTGCACACATTCTCAACTCCTCGGCGGGCAACCCTATAGGTGCACCCGGGGGGGGGGGGGGGGGGGGTGCCGCTTAAAAGACTCCCATTTTCACACCCGATCGCTGCTCTAAAGATACCCGATTTTCACAATGTTCAGCTCCATAGACCCCCGAAATGACTTGGCTAGGTATTTGAGTATAGCGACAATCCATTAATCTTCTTCTAGTTCAACTCCATAGACCACCATTTGAGCCTTTTTGAGCGTTTCCGTAGCTATCAAAGTCTATATATTTTGCCGTTTTTGTCTGCTCATAAGACCACTTAACTCCCGTTTCAGGCTTTTTCTTGCTGCAAAGACGCTATATTTTGTGCTTGTACTTTACTCTTCAGACCCCCATTTCAGGGTTCCGTGAGGGACACCCCCCGTCAAAACATAATTCGATTGCCCCCCCGCCCCCCCCCCCCCCCCACCCCCCCCCCATCCCCCCCCACCCCCACCCCCCCCCCACCCCCCATTTATTATTGTGATCAAAGGTTGAGAGATGATGCTTCTTATTAAATACCAATTTAGATGACATGTCATAATAAGATAATCAATCATATAAGCCGCTTTCTATATCAGATAAATTGCTAATTTCATTATAATTATAGTTGCACATATTTTCATATGTAAATTATAATGTTAGCCTATATCTTGATAATGCGTAAAGCATTAAAAATAAATTAATTAACTGTGAGTTGAACGATCCAAACGTTATGAACTCTAAAAACTTAGTGTTTTGTTTGAATTCACGAACCCCCGCAATGTACGTTCATAACATAGCATCTAGCTAATTAGGAAGCGTGATTATAATAGTCATTTATAATTTATTTGGGTTAAAAGGAGTCGGCATAATTCACATTTACTGTCGTTAATGTCGACTAACACAAAATGGACGCATCCTCTGGTGGGGGCGCTCTTCACCTTTTGCGGCGTACTTAGCTCAGGTGCAAAACACACATTATGCTCCGTAATGGAAACTCACAGACTTTTGGAGACCGGCGAATTATCGTTGATATTTTCTCCAGCATGCAATATTACATGCCAGTATTTTGATATTATATTCAATGGTCTACGCAGCATAATTTGACTGAGAATGAAGCGATAAGTATTAATATTTACAGAGAAAATACATCAACACATAATGTAATTTTGGGGACCGAGTGTGTGGGCCGCATAAGGATTTCGGTCCCTGAAAGTCGGTGGTTACACATTAAGCGGTCCCGTGTATGCACGTTTGGTACATGCACACACACACACACACACACACATACACACACACACACACACAAACAGACATACAACCAACACACATACACATGCACACATACACACGCACACACTAACAAACGTACGCACACCTTCACACCACAAACATATTTGAACAATCAAGCAAACCGGGAAAGCCAGACAAGAAATTGTTACCTTTCTTATATCGCTGTTGATAATATCCTTGTTGTTGCTCTTGTTTTTTGTGTATAGGTTTGATCACGGCGTCAGGTGATGTGTCACGTGAGCAGAGGCAGATTGCGCATGCGTTCTTCCGGACCTTCGGTGTAGGCAAAAGCAGTTTCGAGGAGAAGATCGCGGAGGAAGTGTCGCATCTTATCGACGAATTCAAACTTACTGACGTAAGTCTTTCTAAGATTCACTGAATAGATGATCAGATCAGAGATGGGCCATAAAGGACCTGATTTATTACCCATGCGAGGGACAAAGTATCCAGTTCCCGCGGTACTCGTTCGTGCAAATAGGAGCAAAAGACGACTTATATGTCCTGGGCCCCGTTGCAGAAAGAGATACAATCGATTGTAAGTTACGATTAATTGTAAGTCAGGTCATGTGTTCTACATGCGCAAATCTGATTGGTTGAAACGCGCAAATGTTCTGACTTACAATTAATTTTAACTTACAATCGAGTGTATCTCTTTCTGCAACGGGGCCCTAGTCACATATTATACCCATAAAGCCTTTCAGCAAGACCTATTCGGTGGTAAATAAATCTTGTTGTTATTTTGTGGTGATACATGACTATACGTGGCAGGAAAATTGTGTTTGCGTGCCACTAACGGGAAGGCGGAGCAATAATTTCACAATGTTCAGAAATTCTGCCACGACATGGCTATCGCTATCAGCTCTGCAGCCTTTCACGTATATACGTGGCACGAAAACACAATTATGCCACGTAACGTCACGTATAACCACGTATAATTGCCACGCAATTGATTGTCAACGAATAGCCCCGTTCAATTAAAGTCCACAACAATGCCTATGTGTGGCTCTTACGGCCAGGCTCTTCGGGTATATGTGACATGGGTCATGAGGTGAACTGTAGGCTACAAACCTCTTGTAATATTATTACAGCATGAATGACCATGACCAAGATACGTAGAAGACCGAAAGTGAACGTGACAGCTATGTTACATAACAAAAAGGAATATGATTGGAAAACAAATTGCATAAGACGTTATTTTGCCAAAACAGATCACTTGCCATCCTCCCCCGCCTCTTAATTGCGAGTTACTGACCCTCGTTATTAATTGCTCAATGTCCAATACATTATATTAGACGATGTAGCGATCCATTAGACACAATCTGTTCTGATTGAAAAATACGTTTTATGATAGTATTCTGCCAAAGCAGATCACTTGACATTCGCTCCTCCGCCTCTTGATTGCGATTGCACAATGTCCAATATTATACATATAATATACAATATTTTCATCCAATAACACAATGGTCTGACAAAATCTATTCCGATTGAAAAATACTTACTTATAAAACAGTATTTTGCACCGAATTGCCATTGATGTAATCCCCTCCTACACCTTCTAGCATGTTTCACCTCATAATACTTAACTTAACAATGCATTCTTGCAAAAAAATAAAGGTCTGATATAATTATGAGTAATATCTTTCCAAGGCAAATGTTTGATTGCCATTGGTCATCATTGATTCGTGATCGTGATCTAATTGTGAGTGACTTAAAGGGATAGTACAGTTTTGGTTTAGAGGGCGCTTCAAAAATTATTTATTTGTGAGGTTATGACATACTAAGCATTAACATTTGAAAGCTCGCAAATGGCGAAATTTGATAGACGAAAATACAGTTGACAAAATAGCTTTTGATCATAATTTTACTGATTTTAATACCCATCTCTACATACATCCTTGTTGAATGAGTTTATAATATTTCCTCTCAATTATCATCATGTTGAATGAAAAATATTAAGTAAGAATCACCCAGTACAAATCTTAAAACGCTTTCCCACTTCCACCACCAATAGCAGTACTACAACATTATCTTTAAAACCGAGGAAAGCATTCAATCACGTTTGTGCAACATTGACGAACCAGTTAACCTTGCCTTACTTTCTATTCTGTATTTGCATTATATTTTAGTTTCATTGTTTCACAGAGGGAAAACAGAGGAAAACCGGCCAGACATATATAATATAAATAAAGATGAACAAGGAAATCGTTTGTTTGTTTTTTCTCCAGGGAAACCCTATTTTCTTTGTTTGCGTTCATTTACATTTTAGTTTAATAACTTATCGTTAGCAACATTATGACGTGATACGGGGGCTACTTTTGTGACGCAGACAATATTTTATTAGAATAATATATGAATTCAGTAAAGGAAAAGAAAGGGCAATGAAGCCAATAACAAACTACATACATGATAAGTATGTACATTCCCCAAAAGGGGGCGACAATTAACTACATTTACAAAAATATTTCCTCATGTGACGTCACCGTCATTTAATAACATCTGATCACTGGAAACACTGGATAGCTATCATACTAAACCGAACACAAAAAGTAACTACCCCCTAAACAACAGCTCATAATTTAAAAACCAAGAATCGTTTCAAGATTTTGTTTCGCCAAAATATGTTTATGGTAGTTAGGAAAACAATATGTAAAAATGAGAGGTAACCATTATTCCATGGTTGAGTAAGCACACATTTACGAGAAAGTAGTCATATTTCTAAATTCGCAAAAGTTATAT
The DNA here is from genome assembly GCA_037951105.1 of Echinarachnius parma. Lineage (NCBI taxonomy): Eukaryota > Metazoa > Echinodermata > Echinoidea > Clypeasteroida > Echinarachniidae > Echinarachnius > Echinarachnius parma. The sequence goes on along the minus strand of JBAMJV010010794.1, from coordinate 63,260 downwards.
TATTATTGCAGTTTATTGACTATTGAAACATTTATAATTGCACTGTTTTACAATTGCCATTAATGCATTTAACCACATGTGCCATTAAAAAATCAAAATTGATGGAATTTCAATCAGCATTGTTTCATAAACCATAATTAATGCATTCAGCCACATGTGCTGTTTCACATCAGTGTACAGGCATGGGCCAGTTCTTGTGACTTTTGAAAGTGGGTCATTTTGTTTTTAATCTGTGCTCATTCAGCTATTAAGTAATGGATTTCTCTGATTTGTATACCAGATGTTCATAACAACTGTAGAAATATTGTGGTAAAATAGCAGCTTGAGACGATTATCAATTATAAAATTATAATAATTTGTTTAGGGGGGTAGTTACTTGTTGTGTTCGGTTTATTATACGTTGTTTGAGTTGTAGAAAGAAATCTAAACAACTCTACATCTTATTTATTTATTTATTTATTTATTTATTCATGGTATTTAATTTGAACACGTATGGCAGCAAACAAGATGAAATGCACGTGCTAAACATTACACTAAAACAAACAATGTCATTCATATAAACGCGAACAATAATTGTCAAATTTTTACATTACATGTATATATATACATCATTGTGAAAATGACATATTACATTCAAATATTAACAATTACATTCTTGCCCTTGTCTAAGTGATCATTAATTCATGTTGTACAAAGAATATAATTTATAATTTCAATTCAATTCAATTCAATTTTATTCTTGCTTCCAACAAAACATTACAAATGAATTATTACAATTTATACAAAATAGAGATATACATATTGGAAACAAGAGGGGTCCATGCTAAAAAGCAATGCTTGTACAATTGTGGACCCCTCAAATAATAGTTAGGAATATTATTGTATATTTAAATTAACACATTCTAGACTACAAAAAAGTATAGAGAGGAAAAAAGGGGTGCCAACAGAGACCTACATGGGACAAGAGAGAATTTGACAACAATAGGAGAAGACGGATACAATACAACAATTAGACACTGCCAAACGGAAGTGAGGGATCGGGGGTACAAATATAATCAGTAGTACAAAAGGATGAGCTACTTGTGGGGTTCAAGTGAAAATGAGGAAAAAGAGTTGCGCTTAGGAAGGAGCTATGCATGAGAAGGCACAATATATCATATCAGATTACATTTTGAGTCTGCGAGTAAAGAAAGACCTTGTTCAGGATGACGTACGGACGGGGAAAGAGTAAATGGGCGATATAATTCAATGATGTACATAAGATTGTAATAAAAACAATTTAAATTTTTTCTTAAAAATATTGATCGATGGAGCATTTTTTATTTCAGTACTTAAAGAATTCCATAATTTGGGGCCTTCATATATAAATTTATTTTGAGCAAGGAGGGTCCGCAAGAGAGGTAAATGAAATTCTTCAGAATGTCTTGTTGAATAATTATGGACTGAGCTATTTTTAAAAAACATTTTTAAAAAACATTTCTTGAAAAATCGTGCATCATAAAAATGTTCATAATAATAATGTACTGCGATGGAATTTCCTTTAATATGTGTATATTATATAAAATGACAACCACTGGTATTTATTAAGTTATTTACATTTGTGATTATAAGATTTCAGCGCATAATTAATGAATTTTTGTTTACGTCTAATCCAACTTAAAAAATAAAAAATATAAATAAATCAAAACAAAAAATCAATCAATATAATGAAGTATAAGTACAAATATATATAAACAAAACATGTTAAGCACTTATTGCCCGAAATATTAGATATAATAAATTCAAATTTTAAAAATTACATTATTGCACTTGTCTAAATGATCATTAATTCATGTTTATTTAATATTGTCAAAGAATATAATTTATAATGGTGCATCATAAAAAAAAACACATCATAACAATGAATGTACTGCGATGAAATTTCCTTCAATATGTGTAGATATATAAAATGACAACTATACTGGTATTGATATATTATTGATAACTGTGATTGTGATTGATTCAGTGCATAATAAATGATATTTAAAAAAATCACAACGAAGTATTTGCGAAGCGCGCAATCATGTTGTACCAAAGTACCACAGTAAAACCACAGCTTTAATAAACCTTTAACAGTAATATCTTTTTCATATACAGAGTGTCCCAGATAAAACGAAACCGGATTTCATGGCAGAAATTTCCTGTCATAATGAATAATTTCCTTGATGAGATATGCTGTACATGAATAAAAATATCTGTTTCTCTTCTTTCATTTGATGTACGACTTATGGCAAATAACTCATGCATGACTAAATTAGAACAATGGAAATTGGTGTTACCGAAATTTCATTTACACACAGAAATTGCAGATTTGGGTGAGTTTTTAGGGTAGTAAACGTACTTATTTTGAAAAAGACAAACACCGCATACAAATTCAGATTTTTATCTTTCATATGACACCTCATGATTAAAAAATAAAATGAGTTATGCTTTCCCATGTTTTCCCTGATCCACATGTTTGTGTAAGTTCACTCATGCATCAAGTCCATTGTCAGCTGCTAAGTCAGTAAAGCTGAGCGACTTCTTACTCAACTATCTACTCATTTGGGCAAATCAGGCATGTTTTCATTGTACTTGTTCTCTGACATACATCGTTTATTTTTTGTGCATGAGGTGTCATATAACAGATAAAAATATGAATTGTTATGCAGTCTTTGTCCTTTTTCAAAATAAGTATGTTAACTACCCTAAAAACTCACCCAAACTTGCAATTTCTGCGTGCAAATAGAATGTTGGTAACACCAATTTCTATTGTTTTAATTCAGTCATACGTGAATTATGTGCCATAAGTTATACATCAAATGGAAGAAGAGAAACAGATCTTTTCATTCATGTAATATCTCATCAAAGAAATTATTCATTATGACAGAATATTTCTGCCATGAAATCCGGTTTCGTTTTTACTGGGACACTCTGTATATAGTCACCTTGACAAATAAATCATTGTATAGTAGTTTTTTTTTTCAATATTCAGTGATCGTAGAAAAACAATTTAAGGAGAATATATGTTTGTATAATAAATTTATTGTATTTATATTTTTTTAGAGTAAACCGATTGATCCCAAGCTCACACTGAACAACGCAGTATCGAACATCATCTGTTCAGTAGTCTTCGGTTCCAGACACGAATACACCGATCCGGTCTTCAATGCTCTGCAGAATGGTGTCTTCTCTAATCTTAAAATCAGTAAGTGATGACTGTTTTTGTCCTGAATTATTCAATTTGAAAGATGGCTTAGTCGAATAATTGTTTAATTTAGCGAGATACTTGTTACAAGTCTACAGCTTTGTAATCAGTATATAAGCTAATGAATTGGCATCATATTTTTGTATTAATTACACATGTACTAAAATAAGCGAATTTAAATTGTTTATAAAAATGTAACAAACGTCATGCATATATTTACTAGAATATTTTAGTACAAAGGTGTAAAGCCCTCTGCAGACAGAGCCGACTCGACCCGATTCGACTGGTTTTCATTCGGATCGGCCCAGTTTCCAGTGCCTTGCGACACACAGTTTGCCAGTTGAAAGACAGTCGGATGCTATTTGGGGCCAATTCAACACGATGAAACGGATCAGACCGACCGGGCCCACCTCTAGCCTGATTGAAACCAGTCGGATCGGGTCGAGTCGGCTCTGTCTGCGCCGGGCTTTAGGTGTACAAACAAGAACTATGAATGTTCGCCAACGTTTGACGAGACTTACAATGTAGGATGGGGTACCTTAAAGGGACTTAGTAACATTGTCTAAATCCTCAAAACTTACTTCGAACCCTTTGGTTCTCTCATATCTTGTCATATTCATATAAACAAAAGCACGGCACAGGTTTCGTTTTTTCGAATTTCCATTTCGTTCAAAAGATATTAACGATTGAAGTGTTCAGATGTTAAATTGTCTACGGGATAATTTAAGCCATGTACAAAGTAAGTGCAATGAGTTTAATAGTGAACATCACTTCATTTTCTTGGCCAAAAAACATCCAATTAACGTGGAGTTTTCACACATTACTTTGTGGACATACCAGATCACACCGATACACATTTTATTAGTCACTCATCACTTATTGCACGTGTCAACAAATTTACTAGATCCCTTTAAGACACCTTAACAATATCTAGCATCTCATTCGATGGTAAGGAACTACGCCAATATATTTTAGTAAATATTTTTCCAAAATTAAAATCTACATAATTTATGCGACCGCCTGGTAAAATCGGACACTTGTCGCCAACTCACGTTTTGCATATTTTTTTTAAGTGAAAATATTCGTTTTCACACGTCAGCCAAAACTTGAAGTGACCACAATGCCAAATAAAAATTGTTGTCATATTTTAATTCATTTTTTCTTCAAATTGAAGCTGACAGCTGACAGTTTGACAGGTATCATACATACAGTATATAACCAGAATGTAATATAGATCTAACTAGATGGTCGGATAGTGGGAAGGGGTGGGCACGTGCCCCCCTCCCCTATAATATGCAAAATGATATAACTCATGATGAGGGGATTATCCTGTATGAAATAAGGAAATAGATAACGTGTGCGGAATGCCCGCTACGACATTGTCCCAAAAAATATCTCTTTCACTGTGGTGCGGAATTTCTTCCAGGAGATCGCGTATATGATAGGATTAATAGCGGAACCAGCGAAAAACAGAACGGCGAACGTTCTTTGAAGTTTCTTGGCAGTGAAGCTTTCGGGCATGTGCATCAGATCTATCCCATAGACATAACCAGTAATAGTAAATGGGAAGAATGTCAGAATGAATAAAGTGACCATGGTGAACATCATCTTGAGGGTGCGATTCCTTGCGGCGATGAGATTTAGCGCCCGTCGATTACCCATTCCTACGAACATCTCCATCAGGACCGTCTTTGATCTGCGGCTCAAGTTAACAGCTATTACGATGTGACTTACCAGGATGATAATGAAGGGAATCACCACCAGTATGAGATCCGTTAAGGCAGGATATAGATAAAAGAGGACAGAATGGCTTTGTATGTTCCATTTGCAAGCGTTGTTTTGGACTGACATAGTAGCAAGACGAATAGGCCCAGCAGCTATGGGTGCGAACATCCACACGACTATGAGAAATACAGTCACGCGACGCTGCGTCACGATGCGTTTCAAACGCAGTGGGTAGACGACGGCCACTACGCGCTCCAATATGATACCCATGAGGGTATAGACCGAGGCGATTACGCATGCGCGAGGGAGACACTCCGTGAAGATCAACTTGCAGTAGGCTGATCCGAGTGATGAGGAAGGGACGTTTCGCGGCACTGGTAGCGGGATGACGAGAATAGATATCAGCAAATCGGCGAGCGAGAGAGCTCCGATGAAGATGTCGGTAGTGTTGGCGAAAGTTCCTCGCCTCCGCATAGCCAGCATGACCAGCAGGTTCCCAATAACCCCAATGACCGAAATGAGAAGCTGAAGGATGTTCCACCAGGGCAACGGGTATTGCCACTTCCAAGGAACGAAGACATCTTCAGGGGCATTGTCAGAAAACAACGCTCCTGGTACAGCGGTCGAGTACAATTCTTCACTACCTGTCATACCACTGTCGAAATATGGGGTGGATAAGAACTCGGTTACTACAGCAGATTGTTCCTCACCATAGAAACAACACGTCAAGGGCTCATCCGTTGTCACTAGACTTTCGGCAAGATTCGTTGTTTCGACCGCCATGATGTCGCTCTTCGTCAACAGAACAATGAGATGTAAAAGGAAGTGTAAGCCAAGTTACATAATCGTCAATCTCCGAATGTATGCCACCGCTGTGAAAGGCATCACCCTGCACGATGTACGTGTTGAACTTCTTAGTTGCAGAATGCAAAACAGATGTAGATACATCACATTCGAAAGTACAATTACATACGGAAAACCATCAAGCAGACGATTCCAATTACAAAGTCAAACCATCTCTAGCGACCACCAGTCCTGTAGAATGAGCACATTTCCTCGGAGGCTGACGAAAGAAAAACTATCGCGTTGTTTCCTGCAGTAATTTGTTTTCCCATACCGTATATATTTGGCTTGGCTCTATGTCATGTTCGTTGTTCAGTATCTTTTTCATTTGGCAGTTAGAGAATGATGGATAAATTATGTGCATTCCTGTCTCCCCCGTATCATGTCGACATCGCTTCAAATGAGGACAATAAATGAAGACATAGATGTCAACAAACCCAGACAAACATACCTAATGATAAGTGACAGACGAGATCATAGATCCCTTTACATTATATCGAGGAGCGAGAGGATTATTAATTTTCATCGAGCAATAACGATACTATGCTCTTCTTTGCATAGGAGGGGCGTGAAATATTTATGATTATCCACTGATGATCTTTTAATGGGCATTCGGCTCCAGGATTCGGCTATATATAGACGTATCAATTTTACTTTCTTTACATACTGTTAAATGAGATATCAACTTTAATAAACATACATTATTATACTATATCATACAATGTTATAATAACAAGAAAAAAGCAGCACGAAGCTGATGTTTATACTGAACAATGCCTAAAATTGCTAATCAAGAAACACTCGAACAAAAATATTTAAAATAAAGATAATAATTTTTAAAAACATGCAGAGATATTTTGGAGATGCGAAAACAATTATTATCATCATTAAATTCACGATTTTTAAAAGGGATCTTGTAACTTTGTTGAAATGCGCAAAAATTAAAGAAGGGTCAATGAAATGTGTATGCATGTCTGTTATCCGATATGTCCAGTGTACAAATTCCATGGTATAAATTAATGTCATATGACCGAGTAATGAGCGAATATGCAGTTCGATATTATCATTGCAGTAACCAAGTAGAACAAAATTGCCAAAGTCCCTAGTCTATAATTATGAGAGGTCTGTATAAATATAATAATATTAACATTATGTATTACCAAATGGATGAAGGTACTGCTTAACAACATGTAAATTTAGTAGTATGCCCATATCTTCGTAAATGACTTTCTCTAAATGAATTCAAATTCATTTTGGGGAAAAACCCCCGCTTACGAGCTGTTTGGTATAAATGGCTGTAAAAAACAAAAAATGTCATTCCGTGAAGGTAGTTCAACTATATATAATGTAATCTCAGCCTGAAGGGAGATATCCTTCGCGAACATTAATGATGATATAATCCGGCGGGATGAGGGATTTTTTACCGTCGTCAATTTTATGCCACATCTCAAAACAACAAATACAATCATTATGCGGATCATTATGGCACCTCGCTTGAAAAAAAATATGTGTCAATGTTCGCCGACTCCCAAACAGAATTGTTCACAAGACTTTTTATTTTTTTAAATGCACATTTATTTGAATCAAGGCTTTAATTCTCATGAGGTTCTTATATGTTCTAAAAAATAAAAACTATTGTAAGTATTAATTTCCATCTGTGTATTCTGTGGAAATTATATCAAAAAGTAAACAATTGTCTATTTATCTAATTTGTCTTTCTGAATCAAATTTAATAGATTTCCACAAAAAGTTATATCATACTGCTATTTGGATAATCTGATAATGATCATATAAACGGTAGTATATATTAATACTATATTTACAAACTAAGAAAAAATTGTAAATTTGGCACCTCTTTGTTGCCACACTGGCAGCACCCTTTATCATTACTTTATTATAACTAATGGATTAGTCTGTAATGTTATTGTGCAGGTTTTGGTTACTAAAGCTCAGCCTTACCAAAACTGTACTACCCCTTTAAAGGTTGAACGTTATGCTATGCAACAATTCAGAATTCAGGGTGCAACAATTGTGTGCTAAATTATTTGTTCACTTCAAATTTGGCTTTCAACTTAAATAATGGTTTCCACTTAAAGGGGACCACCAGGCAAAGAACAACACATTATTATATGTTTTGGTACCGTTTTGTGATATCAAATAGATACCCAACATTTTGCAAAGGGTTGTGTAAATTCATAAACAAGGCAATATAATACCACCACATACGGAACCACTATCATTTCCTGGTTCCGTATGGACCAAACATTTGCGAGTGCGCCAATGCTATTCACGCGTACGTTTGGAGACAATAGAATCGTCACTATTTCGGCTCACTCGGAGCGGGGGTCACCAACATCGGGAACTTACAAATTAATTTTCTCTCTTTTTTGTTTTTCTTTCATCAAATAGGTAAACTGGGTGGTTGTTTCTTCTGTCTGCACCTTATAGCTGGCACCCCGCACAGCCTGTTTGAGAGGACAGGGTTACGAAAAGTTGTCACTATTTTGGCAATGAAATGGGAGGGGGTCAACGGGAACAGATACATTCATTATCTCTCTTTGTTTTTTTCTTTCATCGAATAGGTAAACTGGGTGGATGTTTCTTCTTTCTCCATCGCCTAGCCGACATCCCGTACAGCCCCGGGTACTACATCCGAAAGAACGTCACCTGCATCATCAGTCAGCTGAGGAAGATCGTGGATGATCACCTCAAAGACCACCACCCTAACCACCCCAGGGACATGATCGACATGTACATCGACAAGATACATGAAGTGCAGAAGGTGAGATTTCGTGGGTTGATTTTGTTTTTGTTGGTGGAGGAATCGTCTGTTTGATGATGATAGTGGATGATCACTTCAAAGACCACCACCCTAACCACCCTAGGGATATGATCGACATGTACATCGACAAGATACATGAAGTGCAGAAAGTGAGATGTTCTGCATTTTGTTGGTTGTGGTGTGTTTTAGGTAGGGTACTAAAATTATCTGTTTGAAGATGGTCTTGCATGATCACCTTAAAGACTGCCACCTTAAGGTTAGATTTCCTGTCTTTTTTTAAATCATTTATTTCGAGCAAGATCGTGGATGATCACCTCAAAGACCACTACCCTAACCCACAGGGACTAGACAGAAATAACCGACTCTTTATGGGGTTCCCTTTAATATATATCATACTACCCACCTATTAGAGGGTCAATGCATCCAGACGCAGTCTCAGTGGAACAACCATGGGAACATAGACTAATTTTCGGTCTACCCAGGGACAGGATCGACATGTACATTGTATATCGACAAGATACACGAAGACAGTGCAGAAGGTGATATTGTCTGCGTTGTGTTGTTGTTGGTGTGTTTTAGGTGGGGGTACTAAAACATTATCCGTTTGAAGATAGTCGTGGATGATCACCTCAAAGACCACCACCCTGACCACCCCAGGGACATGATCGACATGTACCACATCGACAAGATACGTGAAGCGTAGAAGGTGAGATTTCGTGGGTTGATTTTTTTTTTTTTTTTTTTTTGGTGGGGGGAATCGTCTGTTTGATGATGATAGTGGATGACCAACTCAAAGACTACCAGCCTACCCATCCTAGGGATATGATCAAAACAGAAATGATCATACATAAAGCTCTATGGATCATATCTTTATTATATTGTCTTTACTTCCTTTATATACATTTCAGAGTGGAGTTGGGACAACATACGATGAGACTAACATGCTCTTCACTCTGGCAGACACGTTCAGCGCGGGATCGGAGACCTCGACCACCATCCTCCGGTGGCTGCTCCTCCACATGGTGGACGAACCCGACGTCCAGAGCCGCGTCCAAGCCGAGATTGACAGGGCTGTCGGTAGAGACAGGTAAAGTACCCGACCAGTCGTCTGTACACGCTCTCACATGTATACACACCATAATGCATACGCATTCGCACACGCACACGCACTCGCACACGCACACGCACACACACACACACACACACACACACACACACGCACGCACGCTCTTTTGTATAATTATTTGTTTCTTTTTCATTATTTTAACATATTATGCTTTTTGTGTTTTGTTTTTGTTGATTTGTTTTAGTTTTAGCTATAAGCGAGCATTTTATTTTACTATTTGCATTTATCGCTATAGAATAATATAAGCAAACAAAGCAAATACACACACACATACACCCACGCACATGTATTATCATGTTCACTTAATGTACAACCCAGTTTTCATTCGTTCTAGAGTTCCCCATGATACGCATAAGCTATGATTTTGACGTTATGTCACCACGGTTATTATCTTGCTATTTTCACCACCTTGCATTGGTCTTTTAGGGCATTAAACCTCATTTAACGTCTCATTTTAGCCTTTATGAATATTGTTTGTTTTTATTATAATTGACTCTTGTTTTCTCTATATTCCTACAGGATGCCAACACTTGCCGATCGACCCAACATGCAGTTCACCGAGGCCACCATTCTGGAGACGCTACGCAGGGATTTCGTGGTGCCGGTGGGGGCGCCCCATCAATTCAGTAGACCGGGCGGAGGTAGTTTCCATGGTTACCACATCCCTGACGGTGCGCTTGTCATCGCTAACAACTGGAAGATATCACATGACCCTAAGATGTGGACCGATCCGCTGGAGTTTCGTCCCGAACGGTTCATCAACTCCGACGGAATATGCGAGAAACCGGACGAGATCATGCCATTTAGCATTGGTAGGTCGGATAAGACGGATCAAAAAATACGAGGAAATGTAAGACAAAATAGAGGAGTGTTGAAGTAATACTTACTGAAACGAGGGAGGAGAAAAGAAGACCTAGACCCGTAACATTATGATTTATGATTTAGCGTACGATTAATATATTTAAAAAGACTATTAATTTGTTGAATCTGTATTTCTTTTAATTGTGATAACAATAATTAACCAATTATGGATGGATTGTCTTTGTCAGCTATTAGCTGTTTTTTAAAGGGGTCGTTGTGCAACAGTGCCCATATTCAATTGTATCAGATGGATAATTTATCAGATCCAAAACGCTAATATTTGTTTGTATAAGTGATAACAAAATATTAAGAAACATTCAATACAAATATTAACCTCTATTTTGTAATTAATTTCTTGTCTATCATCTATAACCACTACCTTCTCCGTTAACTGTCTCAGTTTAGTGTTCCACAGTTCTCGTTTCACCTTTCGTTCAGACAGAGTGTCCCTGGCCAAGATACAAATCTTTATTTTCTTGTTCCCAAATCTCCTCAATCTACAATCGCATATTGCGATTTGAATTAATCATTACTAAACATTATTTTTGTTTCTTTGTGCTTCCATCTTTCTTTCAGGCAAACGTGTGTGCATTGGAGAGTCTCTGGCCAAAATGGAAATCTTTCTCGTCTTCACCCATCTCCTTCACCGCTTCACGTTCGTCAGGCCACAGGAAGTGACGTCATACTCACTGGAGGGAGAGTTTGGAGCCGTCTACACTCCGAAGCCGTTCACACTTTGCGCGATACCCCGGGAATAGTTTTCATTCCCGATATTACAGTTAAACTTCATACATCGGGACATTTGATTACGGACTATCTATCGTTACTTTTCCTTCTACTAGTTTATTCTTAAAAAATCATTGGAGCCATCTATGTTGTGCGAAATACCTCACTAACATTTGTCATAACTTCGGGACTTTCTATCAGGACTAGACATCACACACCGGAACTTATCCATCAGGACTCCCTTCGTACAATGGGGCCGATCTCTAGGGACTAGATTATATTTAATAAAACGAGTTTATTTCAAGGAATCGTTTTACATAGGTGCAACTGGCCTATTAATTTTCCAAAACTGACCGAATTCCTTATCATAATTTATTGTTGTTTGTTATTCTGTGAGTAGTTCATAATAACCGGGATTAGTTCTTACAACCCACAGTTGGACTATCGTCGGGACTTTTCTATTCCTTTATGACATTTCATATTTCGGGAATGGTCTCAGTGATCGGGAAAACACACAGGCTTTTTGTTTTACTTGTTCGTATGGATTGGAAGTATATTATTTCAGAAAACAAAACCTCTACATAACGACTGTGCAACATTGATGTGCATTATGCTTTATCAATGTGAATACGTCGGGAACCTATGATGATAAATTATGTTCAATTTTGTTATCATGAATTAGCCTCGTGCATGTGTTTTCAACGTCAAGTCATCATTAGCATTGTATTGTATTGTGTATAATTTTGTATTGAATATCAAATTATTTTTTTAAACAAAATTGTTGATGTGTATGACATCCCGAGAATAGGGAACTGTGCTAGCTTAGTTTCATGCCAAGTCTATTTTGAACGTTTAACTAGAAATGTAGTACGAGGTATTTTAGCCGCAACTAGGTAACATGGGCTACCCCAGCTAACCCCAAATGGCAGTTACAAAAAAAAACTAGTTGCCTTCTTATGGTCTTAGTCAAACCATTCAAAATAGACTTCAGCATGAAAGTAAGCTAGTAGCCTAGCAGTGTTTTATAAAAATCGCGCTCTGTAAAACCATATTGTTGCTGTTGTTGTGGTATAAAGACATCATTATTGAGGAGTAAGCTGTTACATAGGCCCCCATCGCTTGATCGACGTTGGAGAAACCATTAGTTGGAAAGAGAATACGAATTTGTTAACTATTGTAGTACGAATTTAAAGTCCTCCAAAATTGTAAATATTACCAGAAAATTATACTTTTGTTTTTGTTTTTAGAGCATTGTACAGGTATTATATGTAAATATGTTTATCTTATTATAGGTGTAGGTGTAGCTGTACGGGTAATAAATACATTGTGTTCTATGTTGATATTGCTTAAATTACATGTACTAGAAAACATTACAACGAATTTAGAATTACATTTATAATGTTGTTTGTACTACTGAAGACGGGACTAGCTCAAACCATATATTTGATGTTTCACCATCATTCTCCGTTAAACACTTGAAAAGCTTAATTCAAAATGGTGGCAAGTCCACTTTCTGTATAAATCGAGATATACGATTGTTTGACAAATTACCCTAACCCTAAGTCATAAACAAAACAAAACAAGAGCATTCTATTCCATAACCATATTGGGCATGTGTGAACAAAGTCGTATGAATAAACCCGCGTTTCTAGAAAATTATTAAAAGTAGATATAGCACCTTTTGGAAATAAGCTCATTAATTATTGTGTTTGTTACACATAATATCACACACTCAATAAAAACACCCAATAATGATTGAAATTCTCTATAAAAAAAACAGAACCATGTCTTTAATACACACAAATAATCAAATAATCAAAATAATAATTCCGTTGTTATTCTTTTCAACATTTTAGAATGTTTTTACCAATCAAAAAATTGTTTTATCATTTACGGTACGATTGCCTTCATATGCTCATGCTACCAATCATAGTTCTCACAAATTAAGTAATTGTAAATTTGTTTACTTAATTTTCTGTTGTAGGATATTTCAGGGGATATGTGTGCATTTTTTGTCCAAACATTATCCATCACTATCATCATTCTGACATTGACGTGGTTCAGACAACTGAGGGCGACCTTCATCGGATATTGCCCTTTAAAGGGATCTAATAATATTGCCAAAATCCACAAAACTTAGAACTCTAACAGTTCCCACATACCTCGTTGTATTCGTATTACCAATATAAGCATGGAACAGGTTTCAGGTTTGTGAATGTTTCTTTCGTTAACGAGATATTTATGATTGAAGTATTGGGATTTGAAATTCTCTAGTGGAGAATCTCAACTCTATACAAAGTCAGTTCAATGAGTTAGTGAATATCACTTTGCATTTTCGCTCCGTACTCGGTCATTATGCCACTCATTTACCATGGAATTTCCACACATCACTTAGTGGACATATCAGATCACAGAAATACACATTTTATCATCCCTTCGTCACTTTTTGAACATGTCAACAAACTAGATCCCTTCGAGTCGAAGAAAGAAAACTATTTTAGCGGGCATACAAACCTTTCTAGTGCACCAATAAAAGATTAATACATGTACCAAAATAACACTCCCTAAAATTGTAAGTTATTCTCAACGTACAAAGTATAATAATTGATCTTATTTAAGTTAATTACAAAATGTATAAGGCTCTATTAAAGCAGGGCTCGTTTTAATTTGTACCCCTCAAAATTATAAAATATACTATACATTGTCAGTATTATTATTGTAAATACATGTAGTTACACGAAATACTATATATCTAAGAATGTATTACATTTTTATTTAAGATATCGTTTGATCATTTATCGTATCTTGTTCAATAAACAAATATTATATAAAGAGTATAATTTCAGTTCTGACTCCCTTTGTTGTAACTCATGTAGAAAAAAAACAGTGTTGTGATTGCGACGCTGTTGAGTAATTGTTATTTTACAATTGAGTCCCAATGTATTGTCTGCCTACCCTTGACCCATGGTTCAGGTTTACTTTGTGAGGGCTATTGTATTGTTTCACACCACGGTTTGAAAAATACAGTTAGCATAGCACGTGTCATTAACAACATTTCAGCGCCCGAGAGTGAAATTATTTCCACAGTGAGTAACTATACGTGTACAAAACTATACATATACATATTTTTTGTTCAATACTGATTTCTTTACTTGCAGTAATGTCATTACAACAGAAATTGCCTAGAATTCTATATTTACTATGAATTATAACACCAGTGGCACATCAGATATGTCGCAAATGGCAAAACCGTCTTAACCCTAATCCCACTGGGGGGGGGGGCCATTTTGGCCCCCCTGTCGTTTTTTTCGACGTGCATCTAGACCGATTGGAATTTCACGTTCAAACTTCATGACTTTTTTCTCTCAAGTCTCCCGCACGTTTTGATATATAATTCACCCCGGTCGGACACGTAGAACTGATTTTAGAGGTCGATAATTGCTCGACCGTCACAAAAAAATGCAATTTTTGTACAGGTTTCTATGTAATTCCTACATCCGATGCCATGTAAACTCCAAATCTGTTAAAATTGTTACATTGAATTATAATTTGGATTATTTCTTTGTTATTAGTTTAATTCATACACTTCAGAGATAAATTCTTCTAAAAAAAAAACTTAAAAAAACAATAAAAACAATAAAATACATAAGAATGAAAACAATGTGGGTAAATCCGGGAATACTAATTTGCATATTTATGCAAATTAATTTTCTCCAAAATCATTATGAGGCGAATCGCTCTCATTTTTAAAAAGGCACGCCTTTCGCATGAAATTTCATAGACCGTAACAAAACAATCATGGACAAATTCTCCGAACCGTGATATGTTGACGTTGATTAACACCGTACCATGCTTTTAATGCACTTGTATATTCCAGGACCTTCCTCGGGTTATAATTATTCTGCCCTAATCTGACAAAAGGAAGCAACTGACAATTTTATGGATAATCTTTTTACTTGTTTTAGGGTAATTGAGATATGCTCTACACAATGGTGAACAAATTAAAGTCACCTGACAATCCATTTATGAGAAATTGATAGGTCAAAAGGACGTAACTGCACAAATATCATCATCAAAATCCTCATTTACAAGAAAACTACCAATTCTCAGTTGCTTCGTTTTGTCAAGATTGAATTGTTGTATGGTATCGCCATGTTTTCCACACTTTTACATTAAAGTTATCCATTAAATGCATAATATACACTTTTGTCCAAACGTGATATGTCGAGACTTCAATTGTACTACCACTATCATCGTAACATTATATTGTGATAGGTGTGATATTTCCATAGGAAAGGAACACTGTTTGTTTATTTAGTGAAGAAACAAAATTAGTGTCAGATTGAATCACCTACTGCCATTGAATTGTATTACAATCGAAGGCGTTCCCGGAACGCGATTCATTCAGTCATTAATATTTTTCAATATTTTCAATCAATCATAAATTTCTCCATGATGAGGGAGACATTTGAAGAAGAAAAAAAACCTATTCTGTTCTTCTGTGACCATAATCCGAATAACAAAGCACAAGAGAAATGTAAAAGTCCCAAGGTACGTGATTTCGGTTGAATTTTTACAAAGCGAATGGATCACTTTAATGACCCGCGTTGGCGAAGTTTCTACACAGAAGGACGCGAAATACGGTTGACGTCATTGACGCTGCTGGGCACACCCTTTTTCCTGTAAAAAAGTAGAAATTAAAAAGTGACATGATATAATTGTAACATTATTTAGGAGAATGTTGAGGAAGTCATTAGAGAGAGTACAACAATTATAATGAATATCGCAGTACTGTATATATTGCATGAAGAAAAGCACTTGTACAGACGAATTATATATCATGTACATTTAGGTTCCATAGTTTCATATTGTAATTTTTTTTCGTACATTCTTCGTATATTCAATAAAAGTATGACTGTTTGAGCTATCTAGTTTTTCAAGTTTTTCAAATTTTTCAAGTAATCAATGTTTTTGTCCAATTATTATTCTAAGATTCCTACCCCCCCCCCCCCCCCCCCCCTCCCAAATGTCAATTTAGACTGGCATTTTTTGGCACTGAGTTTACCATCATATAAATAATACTCTGTTATTTCTGGTTTCAGTAGATTTTCTTTGCAAATAGAAATGAGAAATGATATTAATGACATACTACACGTACAAATAAAATTAAACAAAATGTTATAAAGGCACTTACCAGTACCAAACGGCTTCACACAAGGTGAATCGACCAGTGCGCCATCTGTCGTCAAGAACCGTTCAGGTCGGAACGCCTCGTCCCGCGTGTCTGCAGGCACGGTTGCCATGGTGGTGACGATGCTATCCTGCGGAATGTCGTAGTCGTTTCCGAGCTCGACGTCGGCCTCGGCTACGCGCGACATCGACCATTTCCAATCCCGGTCGCTGAGTTTCTCGTCAAATTCCAGACACGATTCTAGGCGGTTCGTCTCCAGGAAGACAGCATCCACGTAGGCGCGGTCGGACGGAAGCCATTTCATTTGGGTCACGTGATCAGCCGCCATATCTTCGACCCGATTCCCTTCCTTCGGAGAATTTGGGACCAGCGGTAATGCGATTTCCTTTAATCTCGCCTGGACATCGGGGTTCCGCTCAGTGAAGACCGTTGCGTGGTAAAGAAGCTGCAGGGTCCGGGAGACGCCTATGGTCAGCAAGTCGTAGCACGTCCAGAGGAGACTGGCATCGCTAAGCGACGGTACATGGTTATTGTCCTGCAAAGGAAACGGGAAATTAGATTGAATTGAAGCGGAATTTCAGACCGGATTAGTTGTTACAGGCTAATGAGAATGAAAGGAATGATTTGTGAAAATTTTTATCAAAATCGAACAAAAACGCGAGAGTTATTGCCGCTAATTGCACTGCATTGACGAGCATTGGTGATGATGATGATGAAGATGATGATGATGATGATGATGATGATGATGATGATAATGTGTCTGTTCGTGTTATTGTTTGTTAAGATGATGCACTAACAACTAAATAATAATAAACTATCGTGTAAAAGTATTGTACCTTCGATTATCTTTTATCATTCCTGACAAAAAATGTTTGATATTTTCAACTAGAGAAACGGAACTACACTTTTAAATGTCCCGTAAATATCAATTTCCTTCCAATATATTAAATATGAAAACGATCTTATTGTCATCATTATTATCGTCATCAGTCCTTCATATCCTGTTGAGCAATGAATAAGAGATAAATGACAAATTCCTGTGCAGTGCCATAACTTCTATAATCCCTTGGTTTATATTTGTAACTTCTCTTGAAAAACAGTTGTTTCAAAACAAATTACTGTCGAAACAATGCTATAATCCCTTCCATCCTTCTTAAACCCCTAAACAAATTGACATATCGTTTTTAATGAGAAGTTTTTATCATTATTTTGTTTCAGTAGTCGTTTGATTTTCTATTTACGAAGAAACGCTTAGCAAACAAAATTCTGCTTTAAGGGCAATGAAACTATGGCTTTCGGTTATTATTATCGTTTAGAGGGTGAACAGACATTTGATTTGATACATAACTTGGCAATTTTGGCCTCCTGGATCCCATGAAATCCTTACTGAATAATTATACCCACATTTTACTAATTCTTACGGCGGCAAAAGATGATGGGAGCGGCCATGTTCTTGTAATTACCCGACATGCTTTGCAAACTCTGACGTATGTGCTTAGGGCCGACAAAAAGCTTTTCACTGATTTCAAAGCATCTACAAGTATTCAGACAATGGTTTTAATTGGTGCTATTGAAATGCATTAGTGCATATCATTGACCGTAGTCCGCACAAACCTAATAATGGCGGCCTCCAGTGTTCGCGTGAATAGTGGTATACCCGATAGAGTTTTCACATATTTCTTCCAAAGCAGAAATCTGAGTCGGAGTAATGTTACATATAATAAACAGGCATATTACGATGTATAAAGTAGGATAAACTCTATTCTTGAGTTGCATTGCCCTTTATAAGAGACCAAAAACAAATTGTGAGTACCACACCTGCAATAATCTATAGGCTTTATGCCAACATAAACAGCTCGGATACTATTTTGAATTCAATGATTGACCGCTAATACTTACCATCCTTCTTATTAGTCACATACTTACACAGTATAGATCTATTTTTAAAGGGACTATGACCCCGTTTACAGTGCAGGGCCGGGCCGAGCCGCGGATCGGCCCGGCCTAAATTGCGGTACTCGGCCCCCCAATTTTGTGCGTTTACAGTGGCGGGCTCGGCCCATATCGGTCATATCCTAAGACGTAATGATCCTTTTCTCTTCCGGGGTCACATATTTGGTACCGCATTTGGCCCTGCGTGCGTTTACAGTGAGAAAAAGCGGGGCCGAGCCGCGGCCGAGACCACCTCCAGAGCGGGGCCAAATGCGCGGCCACTTTTGGTACCGCATTTGGCCTTTTGAGCGTTTACAGTGAAAAAAAAAGGCCGGGCCGAGCCGCGGCTCGGCCCGGCTTTTTTTTTTCACTGTAAACGGGGTCTTAGGGGGTCTTAGTAACATTGTCCAAATCCTCAAAATAAAATTTTAATTCTAGCGGTTCCCCCATACCTTGTTGTATTCGTATTAACAATAAAATCATGGGACCGGTTTCGGTTTTTCAAATTTCCCTTTCATTACAAAGATATGTACGATCGAAGTATTCAGATAAGAAAAACTCCGGTGGAGTTTTGGAACCGTGTACAAAGTGAGTGCAGTGAGTTAGTTAATATCACTTTGCATTTTCGCTCATTACTTGGCCATGCAATGTCCATTTGACTTGAAATTTTCACACAATACCCTGTGAACATATGAGATAACAACAATATACATTGCATCAACCTTTCATCACTTTTTGCACATGTCAACAAGTTACTAGATCCCTTTAATACCATTGTTTTCTTGAAAATCATATTCGTATAATAATAATTATACCAAACCTCCTTTCGAAAGTTGACTGTTATTACCTACCTTCCCGCTTGTATTTATTCCATGCATTTAAACAGGAAATTGAACCATTGTATGTTTGTTGTTGTTGTTTTTGTTTAATCTATGAAAAACACTTAAGACAAAATATTTTGTTTATCCATGAGACAAAATGAAATAATAGGTATACACAAATAATTTTGTGTACCATCATAATTTCAATAATTTCAATAATTTCTAGGTTTAAAGGAAAATACAAAGTTCAAGTCGAACTTAATTGTAGTCGCTGAAACATGTACTTAAACATTGAAAACTACTCCTTTTACCAGACCTAAATAATATACAGCAACATTATGTTTTAATTTGCGATACATTATTTGTTTGTTTTGATATATTATTGATATACTATTATATACTTTGTAACCAAGTGAAAAAAGAATTTCCAAGAATTTGGACAATCAAATCAAATCAATCATCAATCAATATTATTGTTTACATGCGAATGGAGACATAAGCATAAGAGGGCGCTATTCCGACACCTGAATCTTTCAAACCTTGTCGTTATAAATGTAAATGAGATTTTTGTTTTCACAATTAAAATTCAATAGAGAGATAATAAGGATCGATGTAAAAGCAAACTTTTGTATAATTTCAACGAAGTCGTTGATATTATTACAGCGAATGGACATATTTCGTGAATTTTATTCAAAGTACTTTTTTGCAGACATTTCACCCGTTTCTGAACAGATTTGGAACAAATAAAAGTGTTTTTTGTTCAGAATGTTATGTGGCATTTTAATCCATACACTCAGTTCCCTCTATCTCGCAAAGGAGTTAATTCTGAAGCGCCCTTTAAACAAGAATGTGTCTTTCCCTTCAACCAATGCCTACACAAAAATCTTTAATATTATTTTCAACAAAATGATAAACTTTTGTTATTGTCATCCTCTATTTTTATTACAATAACCTATTTTAATGAGAACATTTCCGTCATATTTTTTACACTCCCATAGTTATAAAAAAAAATACTCAGGCTTATTATAAATGTTCTTTTGATGAGGTGAAATATAAGCCTACTTGAATTATATTTTATTTATATCGTCTTCAAATTTCCTGTCTCTACAAACAATTTAAAAACACTTCCTGGAATTGAAATAGTGGTATATTTTTAAAGATCTTATATCTCCGGTCTATAATTATACTTTCATACTTCCTATATATATTATATTTTTTATTTTAATTATTCTAGAAAATTGCAGTTCTGTTTTGCTTATCTTCCACGATTTTCATAACCATGTTGATACAAATAAATATAACTTTAATAGAAAAAACAAATACGGTATTGTACCATACACAGTATATTTAATTTAATTTGGTATTTTAATAACCATTCAATGTTAAAAGTTTAAAAACAAAAAAACAGTACTTTACCGCATTGTTCCACCGCTCCTTCATTTCCTTACGGTACACATCGATCAAACATTTCTCGCTGGCAGTCGATGGATCGCAATCGCGTTCGTCGATCAGTTTTCCGATAAGGTCAATGAGCTCGGTGTCGCGCCGTCGTTTTTCCCTCCGTCCGATGAATGGCAGTTTCTGAACGAAAGAGGGAAGCAGACTATAAAGAGCGGCAAACGCTCCAGAAGCCTCGTCCGTTTTCCTTTTCTCGATTAGGAGGTTGGTGAGTTCGAGCAGGGTTTCCACGTCGTACTTCTTGCCGAAGATGAACTGGCAGAGGATGTTGGTGACGACGAAGGCGATCGAGTTGATGATGTCGACAGATTCTGAGTAAACCTCCGCCTCGGCGCGACAGACCTTTTCAAGATGTCCGGAGTCCACGATATCGGTAAAGAACTTGGCGACGACTTCGCGGTGCTCCTTCCACGCATGCCCGCTCGATTTCAGTATACCTTGTGTTGTAATAGAATAATAAAAAACAGATATAGCAATTAATGATGAAAGATGTAAATATTGTAGTAAAATAATTATTAATGATATAAGAATTAGGAACACAAGAAATAAGTTTTCTAATTACAATTAGAAAACTTATTTTTAGCATACATACTTATAGCATGAAAGTTAAGCATGATAAGAGAAAGTTCGAAACATTAGTTTTGTTTTTCTTTTTTGAGCTAGCATGAGAAAGGCCTCATCACAAGCTTTCATTTGATTTCATATGATTCTTTCAATTTTCTTTTACATACATTATGTGAACTTAAAATGCCCCTTTCTTCAAAGCATGAATTACCAACAAATGCATGGTGTTTCTATATCCAGTAACATATTCTGGATAAAATATACTCAGAAGCTCATTGCATTAAATTCGAAACATATTGCACTTATATATTATTTGTAAACATTTTGAAGAGTATACAAATTATGTTTAAACAAACATATCGAAAAATAATGCTCAAAAACACATTACAAATATAATGCTAAAACACATTACAAATCTAAAAAAAACATATTGAACATATAATCCAGCAGGCAACATCCATTATACGATCTCGGAAAATGTCTTACCCACATGTCTTCTCTCAGACATCGTATCCCTCCACTCGTCCCGCACCCTGCCGCATATATCCTCGTGATCGAGGGCCTGTTGGGCTAGGGCCCGGTCGCTGATCACCACCACTCGATGCCCGAAGACGCGGTAGCTGACCACGGCACCGTACGCCCTCGCCAATCGCCGGTGAAGCTCGTCGATGTCGAAGCGTGCCGCTGCGAGATCGAGGAGGTTGCCGATGACCGGCCAGGCCCGGGGGCCCGGGAGGGGCCGGAGGATGGAGGATGGTGTCTCGAACCACTGCGTGTAAAAGACGAGGATGCCCATGATGATGGTGAGGGAGACGAGCGGATTGGGAAGCATTGACAAGTCCATGGTGATAGCTGGGATAGTCTGTGATTGATAAAAATGACAGGTTAAAGGGAATTGTAGATTGCTTGCTTGCTTGATTGATTGATTGATTGATTGATTGATTGATTGATTGATTGATTGATTGATTGATTGATTGATTGATTGATTGATTGATTGATTGATTGATTGAAGATAGATAGATAGATAGATAGATAGATAGATAGATAGATAGATACATTTCATTTCATTTCATTTCATTTCATTTCATTTCATTTCATTTCATTTCATTTCATTTCATTTCATTTCATTTCATATATAGATAGATAGATAGATTATAGATAAATATATATAGACAGATAGATAGATAGCTGGGATTGTCTGTGATTGATAAAATGAGCGGTGAAACGGAATTGTAGAATGCTTGCTTGATTGATTGATTGCTTGATAGATAAATACATTTCCTTTCATTTCATTTTGTAAATAGATAGATAGATAGATAGATATAGATATATAGATAGATAGCTGGGATAGTCTGTGATTGATAAAATGAGAGGTGAAAGGGAATTGTAGATTGCGTGTTTGATTGATGGATGGATGGATGGATGGATGGATGTATAGATAGATAGATAGATAGATAGATAGATAGATAGATAGATAGATAGATAGATAGATAGATAGATAGATAGATAGATAGATAGATAGATAGATAAAACGATAACGTGCAGTTTGATAAAGGTGTACACATAATAAACATTTAAAGGGTTATAGTAGGCTACCTTTATTGACACGTGCACAGAAATTGACGAAGGGTTGATAATGTCTATTTCTGTGATCTGAAATGTCCATCGAGTGATGTGTGGAAATTAGATTAAAATGAGTGTCATAGTTATGAGCGAGTCAGAAGCAAAAATTGAATGTGATATTCACTAACCCATTGCACTGACTTCGTACATAGTTCACTTCTCCCGTAGAGATGTTTTAATCCAAACACTTCAATAACACAAATGAAATTTGGAAAACCGAAACCTGAATGCGAACTGTCTGTAATACGAATACAGAGAGATGTGAGAACTGCTAGAGTTGTTAAAGGGGTAGTATAGTTTTGGTAAGGCTGAGCTTTATAGTAACCAAAACCTGCACAATTATACATTACAAACTTCCACCATGCTCGGCTAACGACTAAGTGAAAACCCTGTTATCATTCAAAAAGAGTCGTTACAACTCAAGAGAGCGCTCTTTAAAAACTAATTTGGTTTTTAGCAATTTTTCATACATAATTGTGCATGTGATGTTTTGTTAAAATAATGATTAAATAGAGATATCATCAACAACTATTTAAAAACCTCTTCTGAATTTTTTTGAAAGAAGTAGCATTTTATATATTTTTGTTTAGTCAAGATATTGTCTAGCTAGACGATATATAAATACAATATTTTGAAATCAAATTTTACAACTATGAGAGCATTTGAAAGGGGATGATTCTCATTGTACATGTTTTATTCGAGGAGCTTTCAAATAGAATTAAAATCAACCAATTTAGTGTCAAGGGGCATTTCGGGAAGTACCAATACTCAATGCACCTTTTAAGGTTTGTATATTTGGGCAATGTTACTAGATCCCTTTGAGACATTTCCGCAAAAGATATGAACATGCACTAGCATACTTCCTTGTTTCGGACATACATTTATCATATCATTATAACAGCAATTAAAGCATTTTGTAAAACATATGGTTGCATTATAGGGACATTTTCGCAAAAATTTTGCCAAATTTTTGCCAAAATGTCCCTATAATGCCACCATAAAAACACGTAGTTATAATCAATACAACATAGTTATACATGCATAATAGTAGTTAGGCTTAGATAATTCAATATAATATAAAGTGCATCAATATATGCATCCTAAATACAGAATACCTATACGGTATAAGGGATGTATAGTAACATTGTCAACATCCACAAATAGAAGCATGGAACAGGTATTTTTTTTTTCTCTACGTTATAAAGATGTGTATGATTGACGTGTTCGGATTTGAAAGTCTCTACAGGAGACTTTCAACTGCGTACAAAGTCAGTGCAATAAGTCAGCGAATATCACATTTTGTTCTTATTACTATTCTGTCATATGGCATTCATTTACCATGGTCATGCGATTTCCACACATCACTCAGTGGACATCAGATCACATAAATACACATTTGTACCAACCCTTCGTCAGTTTCTGCACATGTCAACAAATTAGTTACTAGATCCCTTCAATTTTGATTAACGTACCTGCTGAAAGCCCCTTGAGTTGCAGGGGTGCCTGATGTTGATTCTTCTTCTTCCGTGCAGTAACCAGAATCAACTTGCTGATTATTATTATGTCACTTTAATCATTAATTGAAGGTAATTCAAAAATATCAGCTCCTTGACTACATGTCCATGCAGTTGATCGCTTCCCAATTATGTAACGGCCACCAACAAACAGGATATTATTTTAGAGAGACCATGAAATGAATATAAACGGGACAGTTATAATACTATATTTCCCACCTAAATGTATACAAACGTGGCGGTGATATGAACAGTAAGGTAAACATACATACCACACGTACACTGCGTTGTACATCTATTATCGAAGCTGAATCGGTGCTGAATCTCACATGTGCATAATTTGTTGGAAGCCAGAACGTACGTTTATTGATCTAGTCTGTTCGTCCGCAACCACTCACAAAAGATTCGCGACAAGCATTTATTCTACTTCCGTGTTTGTCGAAGCGAAATCAAAATACAACGATTGAATTATGTCTGCACTGCCGCTAGATTGTGTTTGTATTCGCATGGGCGTCAACAGGCGGCCGGGGGGACATGCCCCCCCCCCCCCCCCCCCACACACACACACATTTGAAAGTAGAGGGGATTGCCCCCCTCACTTTTCATATTTTGTATTCATTATGCATGTTTGATTCCGTAGCTTACATTTCATATTATGTGAAATTTCTGTCTCAGGTATGCACCAAATCGCACAATTTTATGTCCCAAAACGCAAAAGCTCCCTACTCCCCCCCCCCCCCCCCCCCCCCCCCCCCCCACCCACACACACACACACACTTTTGAGAAGCTGTTGACACCCTTGTGTATATTCGATGTTTTGATGGGCAGCAGTTGCCTACAATATAATTCTTATTTTCATGATAACATTTTCTTTGCAATAGATTGATGAAATTTGTAAAATTAAAAGTTTAATTGGTCAAGTGGCTGCAGGTGGAGGGCATGGTAGGTATAACAACTATATGGTGCCGGTGTGGTGCTATATCCGTGACCTGCGAAATCCGTACCCAGTCGCAAATGCGCATGCGCTTAGACAGTTATGCCTATATATGGTGCGTGTCTTGCGAAAATCGTACGCCGCAATTTCATTCAAATAACAAATTGACACATGTTTTATCAAATGTTTAAATGGCGTGAATAGATTTTCTTAATCCACCGTCGGGTTTTGACAACACTTTGTGCTGCAAGGAGCCTCAAGGAGGGATTTTGCATGCTTTATTACAAACGGCATGAATGGGAACGAATTTTGCAGGCAATTTTCCCACAGGTGCGCAGTGCGTACGGATTTAGCGTGACACCGGGTAAAAATGCCAGTGGTAAAAATGCCAGAGGAAATAATGCCAGAGGTAAAAATGCCAGTGGAAATATGCCAGAGGAAAAAGTGCCAGTGGTAAAAATGCCAGTGATAAAAATGCCAGTGGTAAAAATACCAGTGACAAAAATGCCAGTGGTAAAAATGCCAGCGGTAAAAATGCCAGTGACAAAAATGGCATTTTTCCACTGGCATTTTTACCTCTGGCATTTATCCTTTATTTGTTACACTAGTATTTTTACATGGAGCCAAAACTATAGTTTTAATTTCGAGTCTCTACTTTTAAATAATTCACTACATACACAGTTACCTATTATTTGTTTATCTCCAGTCTCTACATGTTCCCTTGTTTTTTTACTAGTAAAAGCGCTAGGAAAGCAGTAAATTGCCGTTTAGCATAATTACAATAATATACTAGCTTAGCCACTGTACTGATAATTTATATTTGATTTAGCCGATTATGTCAATATGCATTTTGAGAAACTGGAAGAGTGAACTCTCTCGTCCACTGGATAAACAGACTACTCTCGATACTTCCGTGATTGTGTTGTCGATCTGAGCACGATCTGGATCTGAGTCCTAAAATGTGAACTACATGTGTACATGATTGTATTTTCGAAATAACGCTCTTTGTTTCCTTGAGAGAGATACAGTATACTTATCACAAATTAGATCATCGATATGATTAGGTTCTGTTTGGGTATAGAGGGCGCTTCAAGAAATATTTGTTTTGTGAAGTAATGAAAACCCGAGTGTAAAATTTGAATCAAAGTTTGAATCAACATTTTTTGCCTTTTAAAAGAAATTTACCAAAAAAAGTCGAAGACACCAACGGCTTTCCATAATTTTTAAGTCCAACTTAGAGTTAAGTTCAACTTAGGATCCTTGTGAAACACCCCCCTGATTATAAATTCCATTGGTTAAAAAGTGTCGTATGTGACCGAGTATGAGCGAAAATGCAACTAAGTGCTATTCACTAACTCATTGCACTGTTTTTGTACACAGTTTGAATTCTCCCTATAGAGATTTCTGATTCCCAACAGTACACTTCAATCATACATGTGTATCTTTATTATGAAATATATATTTGGAAAACCAAACGTTCCATGCTTCTACATGCTAATGCGAATATAAACATACAACGAGGTATGTGGGAACTGCCAGAGTTCTAAGTACATTTTTTTTTTTTTTTGGTAATCTCCAGTCTTCTTATGGTCCCATAATTTTGTGTACTGGAAGGCGCAAAGAAAACAATGAGTTACTGATTTTCATAAATATTGTAGCATGCTAATACCACAGCAGTATCCACTGCACTGAGAATGTATCATCGATATATTTTGTAACCGTATATTATTACAATTCGATGGAATTTGTATATTTAGCCGTTTGTGTCAATATAAACATTTTGAGGAACAAGAAGAGCGCCACCTCTCGCCACTATAGATAAACAATTTTGATTACAGTACAGTCATGTATTTTACAACATTGACTCCTATACGATTTGAACTATTATTACGTAATAATTATTTTCTGGACAACACTTTTTTGCAGCAACAATTGCCTTGATGGAGTGACAGTGTTGCTCCCAGATAAGAGCGGTAGTTAAGTCTATTTTAAAAAATATATATTTATCGTGTAATTATGCCCTAATATATACTCTCTTAATTGAAAAGATTTTAATTTAAATCAAATAGAATTATCACTCCCGCTTGGATTTAAAAAGTAAACCCTTTTGACTTTCAATTCAAATTAATTTAATAGGTATTGTTTCTAATTCATGTCCATCTTGGTTAAAAAATAAATCCAATGGAATTAAAATCAAATCCTAGAATGAGATTCGGAGAAGAGCTGATGGTATAGTGAGGGGCGGGCAAGAACATGGGGGAGGGCACAATACAAGGGGGGCAGTTTCACCACCATGTAATATTGAATAGGTCGCAATAAATAATGATAGCCCTTGAATAGATTTAATTTGAAATATTATGTCCGCTTTATGGACTCTCTGCGCTGCCATGATAAACATCCATTCGCTTAATTAAACAGGAAATTCCGGGGCAATGGCCTATCCAAAAGGCGAGAGTTCGTTAGTCTGGCGTTGAAGGTTAGCATAACAGGCCGGAATTTTTTGAAGGACCAGTCAATAAAAAAATAGTTTTGTTATGGAATCAATTAATTATTTTCAGATGAGGGTATAGAAGAAAAAAAACACCCACAACCATGGTATAATAAGGAGAATATACCGCGAAGTTGATATCCTCGTATATAAAATTATATTACTATCACGACTTTATGTTCAGTTATAATCTTCCTTGAATCTGTTTTCATTTCTGATATCTAATGTTGTATTGGTACCTCCCCCCCCCCCCCCCCCCTCCCCCATTACACGTATTGATTATAGACTATGTAATTCCTTTTTCATATTTATATAAATGCATTTCCGACCAAAAAAATGTGTAACTATGTGACCAATACTTTAGCGAGTTACCTAAACTCAGGAGTAATACTGCGATTTTGGCATCCTTACATTACAACTTTATAAGTTTCCTTCAAAGTAAATTTTGTATTCGGATATTTAAAGTTGTCCTTTACTGCTTTAGCCCTCCCGTACATGTTTTTTTTTAATTATACATTATGTAATTAATTTTAATATTTAATTATATAATCAACCAGCAAAACATCGTTTATAAAGAGTACATTCTGCGAAATTGGCACCCTTACACAGACAACTTTACTTTCATCAGGCTAATTATATAATATATTTTCCTTGAAATGTTTATTTCGGGTATTTAATGTCGTTCATTAACCCTCCCTACAAGTTAAAATTGTAGAATAGTATGTAATGAATTATTGAATTAATTACATCATGCGTGAATTGTATAAGGAGGAGCAAGCAGTTTAGGGCCAAATTTAAAAATGTGTTGACAAAAGGGAAACCCAAACTTTATCTTGTTAAAACTTTATTTTTTGAGGGATCCACATTCTACAAGCAATGATGTTTTTTGGGAGATCCCTCCATTTTCACTTATATTCAGGGTGGCCCAAACAACGGAACGGGGCACTTCCCAAAATAAAGTAGCAAAATGATTATGTCCATCGGAATAGGATATCTTTTCCAAGTGAAAAACGATACCAAGAACAGTAATTTTGGTCGTGTAGTTTTTGTTTTAGGGCGCTCTGAGTGACACCATGTCAGGCTCCCATATTTGTCAATTTTTACCAAGTAAGTGCCTGATAAATCGAAAAGTACTGCCCGTCATAGCACTGAACAACGAGCAATACGCGCACTATCGTTAGTGTGCAATCAGCTGTGTGCCGAGAGAATGGGCATGGTTGTTCGATGATATGACGGGCAGTGTTGTTTTCTTCTTGATTTCCATTGTGATTAGCCTATCAAGTCCTCGTAGCTTAATACTATAAATAAATAGTTTGTTACGCAATGAAAAGTAACATGTCCTCGTTCATAATTCCATTTGTATACTTTGTAAAAGATTGTTTCTGATGTATTCATTGTATAATAATTTGTAATTTTCTTGTTGAAATAGAAATAAGCTTGAAAATTGACGCAAAGTTCAGGTCGAGAGGGCAATTCAGTATATGTAATACATTTCTGCAGGTATAGAGCAAAACAGAGTGCAGGAATAGAGGTGCAAGCATTATTTAAAAAATAAATGTTTATTAGATAATCATTCTCGCTGCTGCCTTGAATTATAAAGCCTACATATTCTGGTGCAACTTGTAAAAATAACTTTATAAAAAACAAATAATAAAAAACAACCCATCTAAAGGACAGAAATAAACATTTAAACCATACATAAAATCGACATCATTCCAACAACCCTCTTTTCATTGTTCCTTGAAATATTTATATTATACATTTATATAATTATATTTAAAAATTAAGAAAAACACAACCTACCAGCAAAAAAGGACCTATATATTGAAATAGCCACATATCAATACATCACTTAGACAAATTAAAAAGCAAAAAACATCGTGAAATGACCCCCTTTAATTGCATGAGTTTCATGTTTGCTGTTCGTGTTTTTTTATGCCTCCACTCGATCATAATTATAATGGGATTCTCGAAATGAGGAATTGTTGTTTCAAGTTTACTTAGGTTGTTAAGTAAATTCAAACCCATGGGAAAATTATTTAATTTGGTTATTTACTTTCCATAATTTGGTTTATCGAAATATAAAAATTAAAAAAGGCACGTTGTCAGTTTGCAAAGTATCATTGAAACACCATGAATAAGAGATGCTATTTTTATAATCTCAAACGAATGAATGGAGGATCAAAAAAATAGTACTGAGGGAAAGGTGACAAGAAAAGAAAACTGTAACAAATATACACGTGAAGATCAAGCCATGGATTATAAATGTCCATTTATTGTTGTGAGGCCCACAGCATGCAAACCATGGATTCTATACAGTCTTTATGATAACAACCACGCCCCCTTCAAAAACGAATCCCTTGCATGCCTTTGAAAAGTCCGTTCGTTTGTGGCTGCGACGGTGCGGGTCAACAAACTTTGCATGGCTTCAAATAAAGGGGGACACACACCTATGTATATTTCAAAAGTCATACAAGCTTCAAGCCTTTTCTATTAGGATAATATTAACAATTTGAAGCGATTGCTGTATTAGTCAATCATAATTGCTTCGAAAATTATTGGTTTTCAAAGTTATTTTAAGAGAATCTTCTCCGCTGACAGACTTTTGATATTCACCAGTGTAACTATCATGACATTGAATTTACGTGGGGGTGTTATCCCCGCGTTCAGAACGAACTTTCGCCTGCGAAGCCGATTAGGTTCATTCTTTGATCGAAGATATATCGATCGCCACGTCAAGCACGCATGCACTCTGTACGTGCACAAATGCACTGCACAAATTCGTGCGTAATATATCGGTAAATAATAGTATCGGAGACTTCATTCTGTGTGTATACAATTTGGTCGGTAAAAAACGTGACGGTTAACGGTTTTCGTAAACCTAAAACCCTTTCTATCGATAATACTAGCTGAACATTGCTGATCGGAAATTTAGCAAGTTACCACATGTATCAGGAGAAGCATAGTTATAGGTAAGTAAGTTTGTATAAACTATAAAGTAAACAATTGAGCCAGTTTTGTTAAAATTTTTAAAAAGACTTGTGAGAATGTGACTGTGAGGGTTTGCTCAGTCCCACAGTATTATGAAATGTGGGTGTGTGTTAGCTCGCCCTAACCTGACTGTTCATTTGATCGAGATTGAGTGTTGCATGTTTTGATGTTGTATTGTAACTTGTGAAGTTGTGACTTGCGTGATTGCCTGCGTGAATAACAAATTAACGATGTCAACATGGTCAATGATGTACAGTTAGTTCGCTGTTGTGTGAACAACTTTGACTTTGTCTTTGTCTTTGACGTCTTTGTTGGTCGAGAACTCTACTCGACGTCTCAGAGTCGAGATCGAAGTTGTGACTTGTGTCTTGTCTTGTCTGCAAGCTGCGTGATTCGGTGAATAACAAATTAACGATGTCAATGACAATGTCGTGCAGTTTGCCGTTTTGTGAAAAACTTTGGTCAAGAACTCGACTCGAGATCGAGCAAAGCCAAAGCCTGCACTGGCAACATTGTGGTCCGATCGGTACTGTAAGTTTTTAATTTTTATTACTAGAGTCTAGAGACTAGACCTATATATTATTTATAGGCGCATATATTTAGGAATGAAGTACAAAAATAGAAATACAATTTGTAGAGATGTATGTAGATCCACACATGTCATAGGTACATTACAGCACATCTACAAAGTATATGGTCCACTTAGGTGGACCATTTACACGCAATATATGGTAATACACGGGAGATTACCATACCGCCTATTCATACACTGTACCGTTCATCAGTTGAACGTCGTTTGGTAGGATGCATCGGTAATGAAAACAGACGGGAAATAATCGTTTTTTTCTACATTTTGCAATCTTCAAAACAACAAAGTCGGTAATTATTATCAAAGTATATTACTTAGGGATCACATAAACAAAAGTTTTTTTCATTTGTTGGTAAATTTAGGGAGAAATCGGCCGACAAAAATTGTTTATGTTTTGGATAGTGCAGCAGGCGGAAGAGGTTGATCTCCACACAATGCTACAGTAATGTACCTATGGGCTATTCCACGGAGGTATGGCCAAAATGATGAAATTTCAAATGTGTCTTTGCAAATTTTTGTTATTGTTACTTCAAAATATATAACCTGAAGTGTCAAAATCCAAAATATTGTGGTCTTTTGATAATTTTAAGGAAAATGGCGCCACTTTTGTTGCTCAAATGGGTTGTTCATCAAATTTCTGAAAAATATTATTGCCAAATAATCAAGGGCATATTATCAACTTATTTCCAAGAAAAACTTATTAATTCTGACTTTATTTGTTTGACTATGTGTCTAACTTTCTGAATGATAGTGATTTGTGGGCTTATCAGATGATTTTTTTTTTCGACAATATTTTCCAGTACACAGGACATGTGGAATGTAACGTGAGTGACGAAAAAAGTACAATTTTCTCTCTATTTATTTTGTTAAATGAGAGTGAATGGGGCCGAACTAAATTTTCCTCCTACTACCAGGCCTAGATATCCTCCAAAAATTATAAGGTTTGTATTGACTGGGAACATCACGTATTATCAGCGTGAAAACTGTAACGTGAGTGACGATGTAACGTGAGTGACAATATTTCAAGTGCAATTTAGTACTGCTCGTTATGAAAAGTACAATTTTTTGATAAATAATCACACCCAAAAGTAGTGAATTCCTCTAAAGATCCTTAATTTAGGCTTTTAACGCGATTATTTGCAAAAAAATTAAAATTTGAATGTAATATCATGAAAACCCATGCTATAACACTGTAACGTGAGTGACGGTACATAGCCGTGTGTACATTAATATTGCTATTTATACAAACATGCAAATTTGGCCAAATAATTATAGCTAGAGGTTGTGAATTCCCCTAAATATCATTAATTTAGGCTTTTAACACGATTCTTTGCAAAAGAATTAAATTTGCATGTAATATCATAAAACCCCATGTTATAGCTATGGCACTTTCATTTTGTAACGTGAGTGACGTAACGTGAGTGACGGTCCATTTTTTGTTTACTGTCCGTTCTTTAAAAAATGAATGAAAGAGGCTAACTTTAAACAGTATTAATATGTTCTTGGGAAGTAATAGAAAGTTGCATCAACATAATTTGCTCTGAAGTCTTATAGTTTTAGCTTGCGTTTCATGCAAAGTTCATTGAAAATTTACAGGGGGCAAAACGCGTAACGTGAGTGACGCTCATTAAAACCTCCTCTAAAAAAATATAGAACAAAGTGTTGAATCATTTACTACCCTTTGCATATGTGTTTGCCCTAGTGGTATGTCATGAAAACAAAATTGAGGTGACAGCTTCTTTTTAAAAAGAACTGGAGTGTGAAACATGTTGTGATTTTGGAGCAAACGTAACGTGAGTGACGTGGAATAGCCCCTATGTGTGCATTACAGTAGCATTGTGTGTAACTGTGATCAGCGCCGTCCGTAGGACGGCGCTGTGAAGACGAAACGTTAAAAATTTTGTAGGAAATTTGCCGACGGGTGGTTTCAAGAACTTTCCATCTATTATTTATTGATGATGATGATGATGACTGTTATTTCCTTCGTCTTTGTTCGCTGCATGCAATGTCAGGTGACCGAAAAACTCGTCGGCAATGCATATGCGCATGCGCGGGATAGGAGGTGATCCGCGCGTAAGTGGCGATCGGTTGACAATAAGGCCAGGGACTGACATGGTCACAGGATCGATAGGAGTGTATCGCGCAACCGCAGAAATATATAGATCAATCGCTGTACAGAACGCGCGCACATCCAGGCTCGTACGCCAAAGTTTGACCTGCGACTCGCGCATTGCCGACAAGTTTTCGATCGCCTGATATTGCATGCAGCGAACAAATTCGGATACCATTTTCGTCACTTCTGTAATCTTGCCAGTTTTATAGTAATTTCAGGATAAATCAAACGAATGGAGCATCAGACGTTTTACCAGTTGGAGCATTGATGTCCGTGCATAACATAATTCGTAAGTATGAACCGAGATATGTTATTTAAAGTATGATATTTTATGGTTTTGTACAAGTGTGTTTGCCGTTAAAGCCTATAAAGTGTTTCCATCACGGTATGCACAGCTTAGAATGCCAGGCGCCGTCCTACGGACGGCGCCTGGTTAGGTTACATTGTGTGGAGATCAACCTCTTCCGCCTGCTGCACTATCCAAATAATAAACAATTTTTGTCGGCCGATTTCTCCCTAAATTTACCCAGCAAATGCAAAAAAACCTTTGTTTATGTGATCTCTAAGTCATATACTTTGATAATAATTACCGACTTTGTTGTTTTGAAGATTGCAAAATGTAGAAAAAAAAAGGATTATTTCCCGTCTGTTTTCATTACCGATGCATCCTAACACACAACGTTCAACTGATGAACGGTACAGTGTATGAATAGGCAGTATGGTAATCTCCGTGTATTACCATATATTGCGCGTAAATAGTCCACCTGAGTGGACCATATACTTTGTAGATGTGTGTAGATCTACAACTACAAGTACAACAGCACTCAACAGCCAGTATTCAAGGTAGTAAAAATCAAACTTACCATTTTAAATCGATATTAGAAAAACAGAAAATAGGATCGTAACTGCTGACTTAACTAAGTTAAAAGTGTTGGATAACCAGGAAGAAGACAAAGCAGCCAGAAGCGCATATTTCATGCATTATAAGCAGA
This sequence comes from Echinarachnius parma, assembly GCA_037951105.1. Classification (NCBI taxonomy): domain Eukaryota; kingdom Metazoa; phylum Echinodermata; class Echinoidea; order Clypeasteroida; family Echinarachniidae; genus Echinarachnius; species Echinarachnius parma. The sequence continues at coordinate 28,761 of JBAMJV010010794.1, read as the reverse complement.
TGAATCATTCATTTGTTTTGACGAGTACATGTTCAGTGCATTCAGACGAATCTAATTTCAAAGTCATAGGCGTCATTTTGCGGTAGATAAATATGATGAGTGACATCACTGACAGATATCCTGGAGTTTTTTGTTAAGTAATGATACAATATAAGTAACCATGGTAGTCGAAGCCCCAAAACATATTTCAACACAGAAATAGAATTACTACATGTAAGTAGTTTATAAATGTTAAAATGACAAATCACTCAAATGAAGAAGAAACTGAAACTGTCATAGTACACAACCCCAGCATGAATAGAATGACTAGAGTCTAGACTCTTGGCCGGTTGTAAAAGGACAAATCAATACCCTTACAAACTCTTGTTCACCATCCATAATACTGACAGACACTTACGGCTGAATATGAGGAATAATAATTAAATTGAAAACTCATTCTTAAATACTAAAGTAGTCATTGTAAAATTACAAACCTTTGTCTCATGACCATTTGAATGAGTGAAATTAACATGTTATGACTGTGAGTAAATCAAACTAATGAGCAAGATTTTTTTTCTTTGGGTTTGCTAGCCTAGTACTCTTTTTATTCAGAGTTCAGGCACACATCAACTAGACTGATAAATAATGCTGTTAGGTAAACAAAAAATCCCGGCCCGTTCTCGGATCGTTAGAATTCTATATCGCTAACGAGATCTCGGATCGGATCGGATCTCGGAGAAAAAAAAATATTGCAATTTGCTCTGAAAAAATGCAGCGTTGTAGACTCATCTTTCTTGTTTTATATGGCAAAAATATTAATAATAATGACGTTTCGAGGCATGTACATATCAATTTTTACGGAAAAATAATATTCAGATTATTCAGAGTTTCGCAAGAAAAGTATTTTTTCGATGGTTTGTTCGGCATCGCACCACACGTTTCACAGAAACTCAACCCGCCAATCGCGTGGAAAACCGCGCTTGTGAGCCACTGCCGGGCCACTGCCCTCAAAAATCGGCTATAAATTACCCTTTTAGGGAACCACACAATTCTGGTAATCTACTTACATGATAACATGGCATCTGAAAGCCGAACAGAATACAAAATAACCCCCCAAATCAAAGACAAAACTGCTGAATTATCGATATATTTCCAAAGAAAAAAATCGGATTACGGACGGCTAGGCCTCGAGAGAACTCCAATGAGTTAGCTAGCTATAGCTTGCATGCACATGCAACAAGTTATTAGGCGCTAATTTGGTCGTATTACTTTGCGTGTGTTATGGTGAACGTTTTTTCTTACGCGAGATCCATCCGCCGAAAATTGGGGAATTCCCGGCGGCGGATCTATATCTGCACACGCAATTATACAAGCAAACGGGAGCGGTGTAGTAATTTTTTATCGATATTTTGCGCAATTGTTTTCATTGTTTAGGGGCATATTTTGTTTCCGCCCAGCTATCAAACGCCAAGAAATCATGTAAGTAGAATATCAGAACATTTTTAAATGTGCAAATGACAATAAAACGTATTCAGAGCCACATTTTGAACGCACTGGCTTATTAGCTCGATCATACAGACATCCAACAGACGTCTCCCTCGAGTATCGGCGTAACTTTGATTGCACATCCGTCCACAACATCGTTCAAATGACTAGCAATTTCGCGCATCCTGTTCAATTTTCGACTGCAAAACGAACTGACGAACCATGAATTTCTCCAAAATAACCACTCATAAAGTAAACAATATTGATTTCCCCATTTCTTATTTAAATTACACTACTTAATGGACTGTCAAACATACACATGTTCAATTATCACTGGAGAAAATGGGTCGGCAAAATCTTCCGATATTTTCTACCGAGAAAAAATATTTCTCGGATCCGTCTCGGAATCGGCTCGGAAGCCATTACCGCCGGGATCTCGGATCGGATCCGGATCGGATAACAGCATTACTGATAAATATGATGTTTTTCAGGGCCTCTGCTTTTTTTGGCTGCTCAATTTATATCAGTGGTCGTTAGTTGCTGTAGGTGTACGAACACGGACAACTCAACCAATGGATAACATGACCCTTACTTTTGTGATCATATTATCCCAAAGTGTGAATACTAACTGCTTAGCGTATCGAGTTATGTTTATTGTTTAGTATCTTTTCAACATTTACCTAGGCTAGAATTAGAAATTCTAAATGTCCTGACTCATTGATACTGCTACTTAAAGGGGTAGTTTAGTTTTGGTAGAGAGGGCGCTGCACATCACAATTTTTTTGTGAGGTAATGAAAAACTGAGTGTCGAATTTGAGAGAACATGCAATTTTAATGGCAGAACAAACTTTATTTGGTCAAAATCGACCCAGAAACGGCTGAAATATCAACAAATATATCTGATCTTATAATTATTTGGGGCCCAAATAATTAGATGATTTTTTTTTTTTTTTTTTTTTAAATGCTTGCACTTTTTCAAAAATTTTCAAAAGTGTTTTTTAAATAGTTGTTGATGATCTCTCTATTTAATAATTATTTCAATAAAACATCACATGCATAATTTTTTATGAAAAATGGTTGAAACCAATGCCTTTTCAGAAAGCGCCCTCTTGTGTTTTAATGGCTCTTTTTTAATAACGGGCTTTTTACTTAGTCGTTTGTAATTTTGTATACCTTTTGAGCATGGTGGAGTTATAACTATTAGTTTATAATGTTACTGTCCAGGTTTGGTTACTAAAGTTCAGCGTTACCAAAACTATACTACCCCTTTAAAATATTTGATGGCAGTTCCTAACAACTTTGTTATTTATATTTATTGTCTTGCAAGTTTCTTTGTGCAAATAATTACTGCACAATGTGATTTTGTGCCAAACTCAACCACAGGCTACTTATTGAAGGTTCTTAAAAATACCTTGAATTTCAATTGCTCGGGTTCAGAGATGTGTTTGATAAAATTGCTTAATTGCATCATTTGCACTCATTGCAAAGTCCCTGTATTGAAATAAACAAAATTGACTACATAGTACAGTACATGTTTGTGAAAGCTCTGAACAAAAGCACAGGTTTCATATGTCATGACAGACTGAGCAGATTTGTATTGATTTCCCAGTATTGATTTATAGTCAGAACTCAGAAGGCCATATTGCTGATTCTGTGCAGTGTTACCTACAATGTATGTGAAGGACAGTATGGCGATTTGCCAATTAACCAAATTTCAAACTCCTAATGGCTAATGCTTTATTTTGTGTATTGACTTAATTAGAATTGAGTAGGTTAATGTATAATGTTTTACCTAACATGTTATATCACCGTCTTTTTTTCAAAAATGTTTGTTGCTCTACTCTTGTACTGATTTTGAAATATTTGTCCATCTATTATATTTTTTTCCCATTTATTTGTGTTGATCTATAGTACTAAATTTAGGAAAGAAATACTTATGTACATTGTATGTCTCATTCCAAAATGTGTACAATCGTGTCTTCAGTCAAATGAACTGCAAACTATTTTGCAATATGATAATGGGGATTGAAGATGAATGATAAATTATTTGTAGTTTCATAACCATTCTCAGTCTTTAGTTGCTTTAAAGTTCTAAGACCTGATCAGGAAACATTTGTTTGTTAAACATTTTTAATTTGTTTCCGACTAGTTTACTAAAAACAATCTTTACTGGTATGGAGTAACTATATTTTTAGAGAATAAACAGTGACAGACATAGTTAATGTAAAATTGATGAGTCTTTAGATTCTAAAAAGTTGATTAACTTTTGTGAATTTAATTGTACCATTCATGAGAGATTTGTATACATTTTGTAATTATGTGATTATGTAGTAAGCCTGATCAGTGGGTGCAACTTAGTTGGAGTGCCTCAAACAGTGTTTATTTGTTTGCACTAAATTCCTTCTGTGGGAATCTGTGGTTAAATAAATTCCATTCTGACCACACAGTACTTGAGAACTGATGGCGGCACCTTTTCACCTTTTGTGTCAGTTTGCATGTGGTGTTCTTTTTAAATTTATTTTTTTAATATCATGAATGGCTTCGGGATTTTGCATGGGGGGGGGGAGTGTATTATGTTGAGTTCAGGGTATTTGCAGTGTTTGTCTTTTGTTATGATTGGTTCGGGTCCATTATGTGATGCTGGGTAGGTGACTTTGTAAAGTTTTGTGCAGTTTGAGAGCTGGAAAGTGTGTTGACCCAGTGATCCTGTATGCACCAGTGATCTGAGTTGGCAAAGGTCTCATTGTGGTCTTCTCAGTGTCTACTGTGTACACATTGACAATCACGGATTGTTGACTGTCAATAGTACTAAAGATTGTTACTGCTTTGTAATGTAGGGCTCATTTAACATCCACCCAATTATTTCAGGTAGAGAATTATCAGCTTATTGCCACTCCTGATCACCCACTGTAAATTCTGTTAGCAATCATGCAAAGTTGCAAAGACAGCATTTTTGTTTCGCTCTGTATACTAAACTGATATTTTGCATACTGATTGGAAAAATGCAACATTTCTAAATCAAGTTAATTCTTCCAGCCTGAATATATGTGAAAGTCCAATTAAAAATTTAATCTATTAGCAATAGGATATGTTCTTTTATTTGCAGAATATAATGCAGATAATACGCTAAGTGCTCAAAAGTATGCATGCTCCAATGAACAAAATAATAGGTGTCTCAGGGCGAATGTGCTTCCGAAATGCCCCCAAAAAGCCCCCATACATTTGCAGAGTTAAATGCAAACAAAAATTAGAGTGTTATTATCATCATGCAGGCAAGCTTGAAAAGTACCTGATGGAAAAATGAATTTTATTTTTTTCCCTGGTATGCCCAAGGTAGTGTCCACATTACAATATTTTAGCCGAATATTACAGAAAAAAAAGTTTACAGTCGCCTTCTGAATGTCTGGTCATGGGTTTCACTAAAGCATTCCTAAGTACTACCCATTGTTTGTGTAATCCCAGTATAATCTTTATCCCATTGCTTTTGAACAAATAGCTTTCACTTTTACATTTTGTATACAAAGCTTCAAAGGTCCGCGAAAGGACAGGGTCCAACAAAATCCCCCTCTTTTATGACACCTCCCCCTTAACACTTTACAATGTAATACGCCAGAGCTATGTGTAACATGTATGCTCATTTGCAGTGTAAGAGTTAATGGTGTGGTATAATTATGTCATACGTAGCTACATGTACAATTTACTCAGTGAAGCTGTAGGGAGCAAAATACTATGTGTACTAGGGCAGTGGGGGATCTCTTGAAATATTGAAAGAAATGCCATTGTACCAGTTGAAGTGTGTTACTTTCATTTCAAGTGACAAGTGGAATGCCTGGTAATACCTCCTGTCAGTGTCTACTGTCACATTTCCTTTTTGTGAATGGTTTTACAAACTTTTATATTCGTTTGTTTATCTTTTCCCTCATCTTTTCCCTCTTACATAATAGATGGCATTCCTATGAAATTACTAGTACAAATGTACAGTAACACCTATTACTACTTGAATGCGCCCATGTCATTATTTATCTTGTGGCGCTTGATCTTCCATATCTACATGTACGTCATAATGGATTTGGACTTTGAACCACTTTGTACTTTCAGTGCCCTTTTTGCACCCTTTCGCGCCAGCCTTATTATTGTTATATTTATCTTGACATTCAAACAAAGTTTTGTTTCATTTACAATAAATCCCTAAAGAAGCCCTATGGGAGAAAATTTGGAAAAGTATGTTTTCTCACAGTGTCTTTTTAATGTTGTGTAACACCTATTATTTCCTTTGGACAATATGGTTAATGCTTGCCTGCATGAACATAACTTTTTTTTATTGTACCAGCAGAAAAATGTTATGCATCACATGCTCGGTATCCATATCATACAAACACAGAGATCAAGGTTAGACAAATGAAAAGAGTGGATAGTCGCTGCATAGTCATGAGCATCTCTAAAGAAAAGTAGTTTAACATTTTATGAACTGGATAAAGTTCTGTGAAAGCTAAGATTATGGTGGTTACAATGTTTATTATTTCATAATGCTTGGTTACCAATTAGATATTAATGGTTACATCTTTCTTTGTTGTGTTTTGTTTTTCCAAATATTTCATTATATGTCTGACTTATTTTTTTATTTTTATATCTTACAGTATTAAAACGAGTCAACATCCATTAGTATGTCACGTTGTCCAGAGCTAATTGTACAGATCTATTGATGCATCCCTGATCATCATCACAGAACTGGAGTGAATCTTCCTTCCCTGCTAATTTTTAGGTAAGTCTTATAAGATCTCCTTTCTCTTCTCACCTCTTCTCTTCTTTTTTTTTGCCTGGATATACAAATATATAGAATTATTGAAAATTGTTGGTGCTTATTTTGTTTAGATTGTACTCTGTCTAACTTCAAATTGTATTGTAAATCTTGGCCCCGTTGCAGAAAGAGATGCAATGGATTGTAAAGTTGCAATTAATTGGTTCAAATGCGCACATTTTCTGACTTGCAATTAATTGCAACTTTGCAATCGATTGCATCTCTTTCTGCAACCTTGACTGTGACATGACACACCCGTGTGCGTGACACTATTAGTGTAAGTATCATGTTCATTGGATGGGTGAGTACGTGCTTATTTATAAACGTCTTTGAACTTGTTTGTTGTGGGAACTCATTAAGAAGCCCAGCAAGGGATCCCATTGGTCGAGCCTCTGTTATCCTACCATGTGACATATGATTAGTGTGAGTGTACAGCGTGCCATGGCTACGCCATTCTGAAAAACAATCAACATCATTCCCCTCATTTGTAGACATGTAGGAGGCAGGGGCACAACATTTAACCCATGAGGGTCTATGGAGAGTCAGTTCATGTTGTTAGAATCCAGAATGGGATACCACTGCTAGGGCGCCAGGTGTTGCCATTCCGAAAAACAATCAACTCAATTCCACTTTACAAGTGTGTATCAGTGAAAAATACATTTGGGCTCAGGTTGATTAAGCCCCCAAAATGCTAAAAAGAGCCCCTGAAAGTCATATGAGCCCTTATAAATTTGCATATCAATGCAAGACAAATTTTAGATTGCAATTTTTTCATAATTTTAAAGTAAGCCCCTGAAGAATTAATTTGAATTTGATCAACGTAGGAGGGGGCAAGGGCTCAACACCAATTGAACGCCAGGTCCACGTCTAACGCTCACTTGAGAAAAGTGATCCCTATACTATCCATATTCCAAATGCCTTCTCTGTTGTTGGAACCCAGCAAGATATATGATGCCACTGCCAGGCATTGGTCTGGCCCCAGTCATGTAATGTTGTGTTAGTGTGGGTACCTAGTCTGCCATGGCTACGCATTCCTAAAAACAATCAACACCATTCCACTCATCTGGTGACATGTAGGGGGCATCGGGCTAAACGCCAACCTACACACAACGCTAGGTCAGTGTCCACTGAATTACATACTGGGGGTGACTGGGTCAAGCTAATGTTTGGTACAAGGGCCATGGGCGTCGATCTGTAATTGATACCTATTCATTCACCCCCCCCCCCCCCATGAATAGGTATTACGTAAGGATCTACGCCCATGCCAAAGGCCACTCTTGTAGGGCATGTGAAAACATGGATATTGTATGTCTGTCAACCAAGATCTTATTCTTCATTTCATTTTGGTTTCAAGCGCTGCTGCTTTGGGGGGTGTTGCATAAAGAGTTGCGATCAATTGCAAAATTGTGATTAATCGCAAGTTAGAAAATATGTGATCTGAGCCAATCAGATTTGTGCATTTTGGCACATTTTGTTTGGTACACTGGCTAAGGGCCACCCATGTAGGGCATGTGAAAACATGGTTGTTGCATGTCTGAGCAACCAAGATCTTAAATTCTTCATTTCATATCGGTTTCAAGCCCTGCTGCCTTGGGGCAGCATGATAAAGAGTTGCGATCACTCGCAAAATTGTGATTAATTGCAAGTTAGAAAATATGTGATCTGAGCCAATCAGATTTTGTGGATTTAGGCACATTTTCAGACTTGCGATTGATCGCAACTATTTATGCAGTTATAATGAAAACTTTAAAATCATAATGGTACAAGTTTGTGTTTTAAGGAAGAACTCTCTAGAAATAATTTTAAATGTTGATCCCTTTCCATTATATACACTGTACAAATGTACATCTGGGTCATGATGCATACGTGCCTCTTTGTCAAATCTGATGGAGAAAATGTCTCCAAATTGTCCAGTGAACAATGTTCGATTATGAGCTTCTTTTTATTCTTGAACACTTTGGTCATTGACTAGGGCTAGCATAGTATTGTGCCCTTGCCCCTGATTCTATGTACTGTACCTACTGCATTTCCACAGCCATATCATGTGACTGACTAATAGCTGAATGGGTTCACGTTAATCAACAGCTTCAACGAGTGTGATTCAGTTATGAACATGTTTAGTTTTGCTATTGATATGGGGATCATGTTTCATTTTTTTAAACTATGAGAAATTACAGAAATTAACATGATACATATATCCATATACTGTATGCGGTAGCTACGGGGGTAGGCCGGTAGGGGGAGGGGGGAGCATGTACTCCTCAAAAACAAAACAACATTAAATGTATAACTGTAAGGGGAAAATCTGTGAAAAAATATTACAGAAATTATATATATATATATGGTGTGCTCCCCAATCATCCGCAAAGCCCCTAATTAACTAGTCCAACCATGCTATGCCATGTATGTCCATTGGGATACATCGTAAGATACTTTGTGAAGTTGATACTGAATGAAGATATTGATGCCCATCTGGCAGACTGCCTCCTCCCATTGTCA
>JBAMJV010010794.1:0-15000 GCA_037951105.1 Echinarachnius parma | reverse complement strand
GAAAACTGGTCAGCTGTATGCTAATAAGGCAGGGCTCTAAATTAGAATTGGCCTATTGGCCTGAGGCCCCCCAACAAATGAGCTCCAGGCCACTTTCATTCCAGATTGTAGAATCCCCATAGACTTTCTCCAAGGCCCACCAGGTTCCTGTTGGCAAGGAGTGGATTATTCAAATTTTAACTTGTCCCATGAAAACAGGTTCATGTACCATGTACATTGTACATGCTAATAGGCAGTGCATGAAATTAGCATCAAAATGGTCCTTTGGCCCAGGGTGACTTTTAATCATGTATTCAAAAAATTACTTGCGTGAGTGGGCAACCAACATGTAAACACTTTCTTTGTTTTTCTTTGTTTGGGGCCACACAACTCAAGTTTTGGGCAAGCAGAATTTGACATCTATCTCTATCCTACTTGCCCGACAGATTCACATACATTTTTTTTTTTTTTCTGCCATTTAAAGGGATCTAGTAACTTAGTTGACATGTGCAAAAAGTGATGAGTGGTTGATACAATGTATATCGTTGTTATCTGATATGTCCACTGGGTGTTGTGTGAAAATTTCAAGTTTAATGGACGTTATATGGCCGAGTAATGAGCAAAAAGCAAAGTGATATCCACTAAATCATTGCACTCACTATATGGTTCTGACGATCCAGTGGATAATTCAACATCTGAACACTTCAATCGTAAATATCTTTTTAACGAAAGGGAAATTTCAAAAAACGAAACCTATCCCTTGCTTGAGGAACCGCTAGAATTCCAGTTGGATTTTGAGGATTTGGACAATGCTTTAAAGTCCCTTTAATAATGATTTTCTCATCTTGTGATGTTGAAATTATCAATGAAATTTTGCACAATTTCCTGCCTTCCTAGCCCTATTTTTAGGTCTATAGATCAATGTACAGTGGAAGTGATTACCATCTGAAAATGAAAGTGACCAACCGCCAACCTCACTTTCCTGAAACTCTAGGGCAGCTTCATTCATTACTTTGAAAAATATAACTTTCACTTTCATTTGAATACTCAATATCGTATATTTTAGACACAAATTAAAAGTAGAGCAAACTTACCAAATTACTGTGCAGTGTGCAAGTAAAAAGAGGTTCTCTATTGATTTACCCAAGCCTCCACACTAACTTTTTTTCTCTACTGGCCCATTTGGGCAAGTAAAATCATAAATGTTCAAATTTGACTTGCCCAAACAAAAAATTTACTTGCCTGCTTGTACTTCTATGAGATTTACATCTAAGGAAATACATTCTACACTCGCAGTTTAAGAGAAATTTAAGTTGCCTAATCGGGCAACCAAACTAAACATTATGAAATTTTACTTGCCCAACATCAATTTTTACTTGCCCCGGGCAAGCGGGCAAGTGCCAGTGTCGAGCCCTGATTTACCTAACATTACAAACATAATAGGGTGGCAAGTTTCTTTTGATGCATACTGACACATGTAGTCATGTTTGCACCATTCTGGCATGCAACGTAGGAATTAACTTTTTTTTTATGGGGGCTACTTTTCCCATTGCCTCAAAAAACCAAGGGGCTACTTTAAGAAAAGTGGGGGCTACTTTTGAAAAAAAGGGGGCTACTTTTTAGAGCCATATTGTAACTGTACGGCACCGTTTGGAATGTTATATTAAACAATACAAAGAATAATTTGACTATTCAAATCAGGGTTCTCGCCCAGCCATTGCGTAAATTTTATCTCCAACTACTTGCGACAGGCGTACATTTTGATGAGATCGTACCACCATGTGTAAAATCAATAAATTCACCACAATTTCCCTATATTTGCAGACACCATTTTCATAATTCCAATTTCATTATTTGCCTCAACAAATACAAAAAATCTTATTGCCGAATGAATGCACAATCTTCTCTCGATCGAGTCTCAAAACGTAACGCGATCTGCCAAGGCACATACATGCGAGAGCAGAGAAACAAAAATGCAGTGTTTCACGCTTTAATTCATCTGTTTTGGCGATAATATAACAAACATCGATGCTTTGATGGATTTATGTAACAATATTTACGGAAATAAAGTTCCAAAATATTCAGAATTACCTCAGTTTCGAGCAAAAAATTAGTTTTCCCGAACTATAGGAACGAAAACTCTAGCGCTTGTTCAATACTTATCGTACTATACTGACTACGTATAACGGAACGTTGGTCCAGCTGCTTATAAATCGTTTGAGAATTGGCCACAGTTTGCTTCTTTTTTCTTCTTTTTCTCGGATGGTTATTCACTTAAAGTTTCAGGCCTGTCAGCTTCCGGCGGATTAGGCCGTTTGGAGGATCCTGCTTTCAAGGGAAAGCGCTCTATTTTGCGAGATATTTGTTCCGAATAAAAATGCAAACGTATCCGAATTCCGTCGTGTATATAACTTACGAGATTGCCAGCACAGCTGGCTAATTACGTAAACATTTGTACATCAAGTCAATCGCGTAGGTAGCTCGCGCGCACGCCTTATCGTGCGTACGCGGTGCTCTACTGTCTTCGGCACGCGCACGGCCATGCATGCATTATTATTTAGTCGGATTGTGCGTGCGTGCGTGCGTGCGAGCTAGCAGCGAGATGCGTCATTGAACTGCAAGCTCGTGTCCGTCGGGGCTGCTCCGGCGGGGGCAACTCTTCGTAGAAGGGTCGCCCGCTCAAGTACAATTTTCAGGATTTTAGGGGGCGATTTTGAGACTCACGGGGGCGAAATCGCCCGTCGCCCCCGTGTATTTCCGACGCTGGGCCAGTATTAATGTTGTTAATCAAAAAACATACAACTGTCAAAGAGGTGAAGCATTCATTTTGTTTTTCATCAAAATCATTTGTCAGGTGATACTCTAGCACCCTAGCATCCCAGTTTACTGTACATTCCTGTAGTTTACCATATTAGGAAAATTGTATTTATCTTCAAATCTTACAAGTGACAAGACTAAATTGTCAATTCAAACTAGAAAAGTAGAAAACTTACCATATATATACTTTTTAAATTTCTTTTAATTCTATTGTTATGTTTTTAGATCAAATTGTGACAGAGGGTGTCATTTTATCATTTGTATTCTTAAAACTCATTGAAAAAACAATGAAAGTGCCAGCATTTTAGCAGATAACCTTGTTTGTTTTAAATGAGGGTACATGTTAAAATGCATGCTACAAAAGTGCGTATCATATCGAGCAATATCTTTTCCACACAGTCAATATGCTGCATGACAGTTTAAACGGGTGCTGAGACACATGAATTTTCGACCTACATTAGTAATTACCACAAAATTAAATAGATTACGGATCTTTTATAGGCTAGTTTTTGTTGCTGGACATATGACCTTTATTAAAGTCTGCATCATTGCCCTATAATTTTAATAAGTAAATTTAGTTACAAGTGTAACTTAGTTGAAATGTGTTAAAGTCAATATTAAAATATGAAATTAATGTTTTGACTTATTCAATAAAATTCAGAAAACATTTCACGATGAAATTGATCCAAGTAATGGACTGGTGATGTTGCACATTAAATATGTCATAGTAATTAGTTTTATTTTGTGTTTATTTTTGTGTACACTAATGTTTTTCAAATGGTGCACAAGTATTTTTGTTTAAGTTACTAGTAATTTTGCCAAAGTTTTTGATTAAGAATGTGATGGCAAAAATGGAAAAGGGACCAACACGTAGATGTATAGATAAAACGTTTTAAAAATTAAATCCAAGACAAGGAAGTCTTGCGCAGTTACAACTATGATGTAACATACTTTCTTTTACCCCACAAGGCCAGGCCTAGTATTGATCGCTTCTGTGGCGTGTCTCTATGATGTAACATACTTTCTTTTACCCCACAAGGCCCTAGTATTGATTGCTTCTGTGGCGTGTCTTTTTATCTTCTCACATTTCCTGGGGGCATAATACCGCTGTAAGATGCAACCCATTCAATCTTGCCTCAGCTGGCAATCAAACAATTCCAGCAAACAAAGGGGCTATCGATCCGTCATTGATGGCTTGCATGCCCTGTTTGATATGAACCCTGCATTAACCCTATGCCATGGCACTGTAGACAGGACATTTATAAATTGATGACCTGTGATCAATTGGACATACGGTATTGCTATGGCACAGAATGATAAAAAGTCCATTCTTGTGGAGTAGATCAGTTTTTGTGTGAGAAATTAAAAATCTTGTAAAAATTGTCTATAATTTTATGCTGACTGTTTTCAATCATCCTTTTTGTAATAAATTTATCATACATCTCTGACGTACATTCACATGTAATACAATTGTTGATTTAAAAAAAGCCTCATTGTTAGAAATGAAGGGGGTGCCAGTCATAGTATTCCTTCCAAGGTTATCCATTCATGCAGGGGAGAGTGGGAGAACCAAGGAGTTATGAGTTAGCTCATAACTCCTTGGGAGAACACAGCTTCAGTAAACACACCCACTCAAATACCATAGTAGACATACTACACTGAGCCAGTATTTTCATGCCAATACTTCTACTCCCCTAACTGTATAGTGGACTATTCCACAGGATTATCATTATTTCCCCTTTTCACTGTTTTGTCTGCACACAGGACAGGGCAGGTCACTCAACTGTCAACGTACACACTACTAGGAGGTGAGATCCATCACTGATTGGCTGCCGGGGTGCCAAGGGGCTTCATATACCAGCGCTTCACAACACATGCACACAGCACACACGCTGGAAAGAGGGAAGCCACTCATAACAAAATGCTGCGCAGAGCTGAACAGTGCGTTACAGAGCCAGGGAGAACGGTAAACAGATAGACAGAGCAGACCCAAGCCTCGCCTGCTCCACTTCACTCTAACTAGCTGTGCGTTTATTTATCTGTCTATTCGGTGTCTACACTCGCTTGCCAGCCACACTGGAGGAATACATTATCGTGGAGCGCTCACTGTATTTGGAGTACTGCATAGTATTTTTCCATTGATCCACTGCCTGCCTGACTGTTGGGTGGGTTGTGGCTGTGTACACTAGTCGTGCCTCCCTCACCGTGTTGTTTGTGGGTGGAGGTCTGTTTGAACTCTGCTTGCAAGCTGCTGGATATCGCCTCCTGTTAGAACCAAACTGACAACAAATGTTGGAGCAGCTCTGCACGAGTCCTGACCAGCCTTTATTGGACTCCGAGTGAGAGGAGCTATTTCTGTTTTGACGAGCTATGTGGTGGACGTGTCCAGAGTGACAGGTCAAAACACTAATCGCAGCTGATCTGACTTCACTCCATCTCAATCACTTGCTGACAGAAGCTCTCCTTCCAGATCACACTACTATATTGACTTGGTGTGATTATTGAATATCTACCTTCCGATAAAGTGAGCGAATCCTTTCAATGTTTTATCACTCATAACGAATACGTCTGCTGAAGGAGAATTTTGGAATATAACATCATAATGGCGTCTGATTTTCTGAGACGTTTGTTAAAAAGGGGCTCGGAGGCTTCGCAGAGACCCAAAGTAGATGTGCACGCTCTCTACACAAACTGCCAAATGAGTCGCGTTATAATGGAAGGACAACTCTCAGTTCACGAACCATGGAGGAAACATAAAAAGAAGCCAAAGAGCGTTCACATGGCTCTGTACACGAACGATTCAAGTCCGTTCCTCGTCTGGTTTGCAGATCGGTTGCAGAAGAAGCCGCGAGGTTTCTGCAACATCCACGGCGGAAAGGTCGCGCCAATTGGGGAATATAGCTTCCAGATTGTGTTTAGCGGCAAGAACACGCAGATCTACAAGTTCAACACGGAATGTTGGGAGACGAGAGAAGAGTGGCTGTACGCGCTTCGAGACGAGAGTCGCCGCGAGCCTGAATTATCGAACGTTACGCCTTCGCTGATGCAAAGCAAGGACGATATCGCAATCACGCATCAAACGCAGCAGCAGAAGACGCCGTGGAAAGGACATCGTAGAACCCTTAGTGCAGGATCACCGTCGCCGCAGCTCGAGCGAATAGACCGCTGTCAAGTATCGTTGCAACGTTCGCGAAGTCAACCGCACATTCAGAAGGGCAAACTTATCAGAAAGCGCCCCACTGTACTCAGTTCTACCAAACCTGCCATGACGGTGGGACAGTCTATCCAAGGACAGAAATATGTGAGATCACCGGAGGTCTGCCGCAGCTGAGATAGTTTGAGACGGTTTTTGGACCAATTTATATTTTGTATCCACGGGATGGCTGCATGTTTCAGCTAGGGTAAATTTTTGAAAAGTTTGGGGATAAATTGCAACTCAATGTATGTTCAACATTCATTATAAATTGCAAAATTTATCCAATTTATTGTCATTTTTGGTGTAACTCATGTATCTATTTAAAATGCAAATATTGCAATCTGTATTTATTATTACCACTTATAATATTTGCAATGTTGTAGACATGTTTAAGTGCATGAAATGCCATATTCGTATTTACTGTTGATTAAAAATGTGTTTGATGGTTGAAAACTGACCACTCTGTCCACTGTACAAGAAGTTTTGTCATGTAAAAATTCCAAGTACTATTTGTGAAACTGCCTAGGTTTACATACTTGTAGAATTATTAGTTGTATCTCACCCAAAACATGCAGAAGTTTTATTAGCAGAATTAACAGAAACATCTTTTGTAAGTCCTTTTTTGTCAAGTTTAGAACAAATCTTCACCCCTGTCCGTATGCACAACCAAATTTTGTCCCCAAATAAGCAGTACTTTTTTCTACTTTGAGTCTTACTTCTGAACATTTGAGAGAACTTCTTAGAATATAATCCATCAAAATTGGGGAAAATGTATGAATAATTTAGATAAGAATCAAGTTTCCCTCTGTGTGCAAAACTCAATTTGATCAACTTCAAATTTTAGACCCAAACAAATAATTTTGTCATGATGTCATTTACTTTGCATAATATGGCATGGAAAAAATGTATTGATTCTATATTTTGTTTCATTGTATGCACTACATGTATGCTCCAATGATCCATCACATAGAAATCTAGGGAATGGCTACTACTACTAGCCACAAATAAGGCATTTTAACACACTGAAGACAATGTGAATTTTGTGTGCATTTTCCAATACTCTGTCTCCATATAGTCCAAAGACCAGAGTTTTTCCAGGACCAGTCCTGAAGACAAGTCAGAGATTAAAATGCTGAACTTGAATGTATGTGGGTCTGTAGGCTAACAGATTACAAGAGCTCTATGGTTGCACATGATCAAGCTCAATTTCTTTCCTCAATTTCAACTTAAAGGGAACCATACATTTTCTATTAATTAACCTGTTCCCTTCAAGTTTGTGAAACTTTGTACACAACCCACCCGGTTCCCGTATTGAAGTGGTTAAATGTAAGAAATGTGTGCGGAATAAGACTAGGGGGTTACGTATTTGTACCTCTTCCTTTTCTAATACTTATTTTTAGCGAACCTTGGAACATTTTGTATTGTCTTCAATCTGTTTTCTTTTTTCCGCAGAGCAGATGGGTTTTCCCTAAGTTGTGTTTAGTAAATTACATTTGGCCCCAACATTTCCCCTACAGGTGCTATTACAATTACTGTTGAGCAAATGATTCAAAACGTTCTTCTTGTTATTCTCTGAAAACCAAAATAGCTGGAGAAAGCGAAACAAATGTTCATGTGCTTGCATATCTTGGCTAGATTCCATTTCGGATCACATGATTCTGTCTCCGTTAACCTACATTTTTTCCTTTTTTTCCAATTATTGCAACATTTTCTCTTTTCTCTCGCTTACTTTTTTGTGACATGGGCTGCAAACATGTGCTGTATTTTGTGCTCCAAGTTTTGGTGTTTTTAACCCATTTATGACTAGTCCAGCGAATACTTTGACCAGTCAACAGAGATCGCATATTGTACCAATATTGATCAGTTAGTCTTGATATAAACAAGGTACATGAACGCGCGCATGATCATGACAGTCAAAATTGCTGTCCGCAGCAAATACACAACCTTGTGTATTTTATTTTGGAAATCCATTAATTGGCACAATAGCAATATCCAGGTTTCTCAAGCACTCCCAGTCCTTTGGCTTTGCATCAAGAGTTATTTGGTATTAACCTGATTATACCAGTCCCACGTCTGTTGTTTTCTTAGCTATATTAGTATCAATAGTGGCATATCAATATCATTTCTGGCATTGCCTCAACATTTGTAACCGTATAGCCGATGTACGTACCTTGTACGTAGTATCCATGATAGGATTTGGTAATAGCATGTTGCAACGTGAGAGCGGGTAATACCCCACCACACAGCCCAGTGCCGTGGGCTTGGGTGTACTGTAATTCATCTACCCGATGGCCACCCGGTATTACTGTACATTTAAATGAATTGGTCATCAACATGTTTTGCATGCGTGTGCGACTGTGCGTGTATACAGCAAATAAGCCAGCAAATATTCTTTGCCTGTAATGCTCATTGGGTACACTGCCTGCAAGGGTCAGATCTGAATTAATTTTCCACCCTCGTTCTAACTTGTACGTGCCCATAATTTGTATTTTCTCATAAATTTAATCCTTGGTGTGGAGCTGTGTGTATCCTCATTTGTTCTTGTACATTGAGCATTTTGTATGTGAAGCAAAATAACTCAAATTACTAGTATGCCAACCATTTTTTCTATAGTATGGTCATGTTTTCAACTACATGTACATTACATGCATAGTGCCACTTCTACTACAGGGTATTCCAAGCAAATTCTTGCATTTATTTTTCACAAGACAGGTCTATGCACTGTATGTTACATGTATGCAGGAAAGAGATAATTTGTAGGTTATAATGTCGTTGAAAACTGGGTTACATACATGTACTTCGTGTTCAAGTAGTCATGTAAGTTTAATTCTTTACTTGCCAACATATTAGAGCTCTATGGGATAGAAATGATAAATTATGCGATGCAAATTGCACTATCTGTATGATACATGTATGAAGCGAGTTAGAAACTTTAGAGACATAGTAATTTTTTTTCCGGACAGTTATTTGGTTCATTATGCAGAGTGCCAAAATCAAAAACTGAACAAAGCACAGCCAATTTCAAAGCAAAATTGTAAGATCCTCCCCAAAGTTCCAATCAAAGCAAGGTACCCCTCGTAAGAAACCCTAATTATCTCCCCGCTGTGTTCGATGAAGTGAACTATACACGGAGACAGGATGGAAGTGAGATTGGTTGTCGTTCCGTTAATGACATGGCAGGATAGTGGATTTCCTCCTCAATGCTTATCTGTCTGACAATCAAGGATACACATACACATGTACCTAACTACAGTAAGTGCATGTATGATACATGGACAACAGTACGTGTATGTATACATGCTAATGACATAAAAGCTGCACAATATTTGTCATTTCCAATATTTTGGTGAACATGTACAAGGATGGAGCAAGGTTACAAAAATTCAAAACAGTTTTGGGGTTGAAATGGTAGATATTCATTAACCAACATCTTCATGGAAGATGGAAAGAAAAAGGATTATTTTTAAAGTAGACTGTTAAGTATACAATTCAAAGATAAATGTTTAAATAAATATATGGACATTTTTGTTGCCTTGTAAAAAATATCTGAGGATCATGCCAGTTGAACTTCATGTACATTAATACATTTGTAAGAATATGACATCTGCCAAAATGTGCAGCACTTTTTGCACGTAGCCCAATACTGATGACAGGTTGCAGTTCAAGTTGAGACCCGCGTCTTGATGGCTTTTCATCAACATAATCACATCACCTGTTCCATAATGGCCGTAATTCCTCCAGGAATCAACTTTACAGTCAGAGACAAAAATCTATAGAATATAACAATACTTGCTCTCTTTCCATATATGTGAGAATTTCCACTTTTCCAGGGACATTTATTATTCGTTGGAAGAATGAGTCGCATTGTGACATTTGGTCGCCTGTTCCCTGTAGTAAAAACGCAGACTCTCAAATTGAATTTGAGTGTGGCTGAAAGTCAGTGGTACATGTAGATGCATGATTGACAATCTGTGCACATGTATAAGTTGAACATTAGCGGTGTTTTTTGGCAAGTTCTTTTGGTGCCAAACTGCAAATTTGCTCAAAACTGTACATAAAACTCCATAGAGCTGGTATATGTGTGGCATGTGCCAGAGTTAATAATGAAATGCAGCGAAGACAAAAATCAGGAGATCACGCGTAGACTGCCTGCAAAATTCATAACATCAATCTGTTACATTAATTTCTTCAATATATATTCAAGGTCACTTTCTTTTTCAAAGGGTATCTTGTTAAATTGGTCTCATTATCCCCATTTCAGTTCATTCATCACAAATTGGCATGGGTTCGCTTAAATTGTCCTATGCAATTTGGAAAAGAAAACCGTCATGTATGGGGTTGAATATATATCATTATGCATGTAAATCACGATTCTTGCCAAACGAGGAGAGAGAAAACCATGCTTTCGCCTAACACTTTTGTATCAATACGTAAACTGTACATGGTCTTCACATTTAGAATCTGGTTATTGTTTTTCTTCAAAACGGTTCAATAATTGTCTAAATTCTCAAGTTTATTGCATGGTTGCATACAGCAATGTTTGCATCATCCATAACTATTCAACCGTGTCTCATATTCTGTGAAGATAACAAGTTTGACAAACGTATTGTATTGTGCGTTATCCCTTGTGGCAAAGTTTCAAATTCAATTGCATGGTTTCATGTAAGAATGTTCCTATCATGCATAATTAATCAACTGTGACTGCAGATGCACTGAACTGACAGTGACAATGGCAAGTCTGACGTATTTCGTTATCCGCGCATCCTCCCCCCCTAAATGGCGGCATTGCCACAGATGCTCAGAGCCGTTTTGGTTTCATAATATAACCTTGTCTTTTTTTGTAGGTCATATTTGCACTGAGCCAATCCAAACCTCTAACTGCCAAGGTAAATTGTATTTTGTGGAAGCTGTGCACCACTGAACTAGAAATAAGTAGATTATGTCAACCTGTATTTCATGTCAAGTTCGCTGGGATGAATTTGCAAAGCTAATGTAGTGTTCTGATCAATGTTGATACAGCATATAGCCTTGTCATCTTTCTTTAGTTCAATTGCACTGAACCTACATGTAGCTGCCAAGGTGAACTGTATTTGCTGTATCTGATCCCAACTGAACCTGAAATCGAACTATGTCAAGTTCATGTTCAATACAATACTCTCTTGTCACTATTGTTCTGTTTAATTTGCACTGAGCCTACATGACTGTAAAGGTGAATAATACTTGTGGTATCCATTCACCATTGAACTACATGTAGAAAAAGGGCGGTTTTGCCCACATCATACACGAATATCAAGTTCAGGCAGTTGACTTTGCAGTTTGCACACAGTGGTCAAAACAGTTGTGATACAGGATTTCATTTAAATGTTCTCCACTTTAATAGAAATATTAAGCTTATGTGAAGTTCACCTGGTTAAATTTGCACACCATGTTCTTAACCCATACCCTTCGAGATTCTGAAATTTCCCATAGACTTTGTACATAGCTCAGCTGGTTTCCCTTAGGCAAGGGGTTAACATTGCTGGCACGTTCATCTTTGTAACGTCATTATCTGACCTGCAGTGTTGGCAGTGCATGTTCACGCTCGTCTCATGTTATCTGTGTCAATCTGTATAGTGATGTGGCAAATCAAAATTTGTAATGTGTACATGTGCATTCATGTTTCAAGTTGGGGTTGATTTAATTTATGAGAATCGTTGAGCACTTCGACATTTCCATTCCTCTGGAAGGAAAATGCCATTGTGTGTTTAGGTACAAGTTGTGATCTCTACATTTTATAAATCCACTCTTTCACAAGACACATCAAACTAGTCAATCGTCAAATAAATCTTTCATCAATTGACGATTGTACAGTATCTGTGTTATTGAAGGAACTTGGACAGTGACATGCGAGAACAAAACAAATGTTGCCATTAGATTTCTTCATATCTTTACACATAATCATGTAAGTTGTCAAGTTTTGTATGGATGTGTTTACTCCCAGCTCATTGTTAACTGCTACATGTATTTGCCTAGTACATAGTACATGAATGAAACAGTTTCGGGGTTTCGAGTTTCCTTCCTTGTCGATCTGTCACTTTTCTAATCAGTAATCACCCTAAGCATTTCAAATTCATTTTACATTCTGTAGAGGAAACTAAACCACCACCAACTGTCTTGACAATCAAACGCGAAATATCCAGCTGATTTGGAAATGTGCGTCTGCTGGATCAGAACGTGTAGAACACGTAGTTATTCTGAATTTTAAATGCTGCTGTCATGCGAAAGGCAATCAACTCTTTGCGTCTGACCGCGCATTGGACTATTTTTGGTACGTAAACATGAAACTGCATACACCGAATAGCCTGGGGCAAGTCCAGTAATATAAAGCGTGCTCGACATTTTAGGAGAGGACATGTGAGGATGCAGCGCTTGCATTTTATTCTAGAAAATGTTTAATAAGAAGCAAAAGAGACCACTCTTTTATTAGAAATCCAAACAACAGAGCATTTTTGCTTCATCATATTTTTATGTTCAGGAAATGCCACACTATTGTTGCCTCATTTTAATTTACAGTGTATAATAGAAATAGCATTGATCAATCTATAGACAAATATCTAAACTTGTACCTATGTATCGACAACTGAAGTCCACATTTATTTCACTTATTTCATTTACAGTGGCTGTATGCCAAATACATGTAGAAGTGTAGTTATATTTATTTCAAATCGAGTATTAGCGAAATATTTATTTTGAGTATAGTTTTGTAGCATGTTATGATTATTTATAGATCAACCTGAAATACTGCTAGCCAATTGTTTCCTGTTGTGTACATTTACAATCATCTTTCATTTATCATCAAACACATATATTAATGTGACTTATTATAAGATTATCACAGTTTCATCATTTCCAAGATAACTATTTTTTTTCTTCAAATTGTTAATTTGATTTATTAGCTGCCTAAAGCCAGTGACCAAATTGTACCATTTGGAAGTCTTTGTTTACAATCAAACCGTACTCGTGATTAATTTTGTGATTACTGCAAATCTAATCAAATTGCCTGTGCGTTGAACACGGCTGAATTTAATTATAATGACTCATTCTTATACTAAAATGATTACAACAATACCGCTTTGTGCATGTGGCATATAAACTATTTGTTACAGCATGAAGCTTTTGTTTTTTTGCCCAAGGGTTAGACAAATCCCTTGTTCTTAGCCTTTAGGGTGCAAATGTAATTTCATATTTCTTAAATGTTATTCTTAAATGACTCGGAAATTAGTTGTAATTAATTTTCTCTCCAAAATCACACATATTCATGGATGTTGTTTCCTTCTATGACATTTGTTTCCTGTTTACAAAATCAGTTTTAGTTGAAATAGCAAAACTTTTGTTATTGTCCTCTTAGATTTTGTTGACAAATACCAAGGGCATTGGTTGCGGAAATCAACACTTGTTGCGTTATGTTCATGTGCAACAATATGTTTTTTGTTGCAATTTTTATATTCGTTTCTAAAGAATGACATCAAACTTTGCTGAGCAAAGCACAATGGCAGTATTAATGGTTGACTCTGTTTCTTCCCACTAAAAATGAGTAATGTACGACAGTATTAAATTATCTGAAAAAATGACGGTCGTTTGTGTGTCTACGTTTTAATGTGGAGCGCTGGTGCAGACTAGCATATTACACAGAACAATTTTAATGAT
The DNA here is from genome assembly GCA_037951105.1 of Echinarachnius parma. Taxonomy (NCBI): domain Eukaryota; kingdom Metazoa; phylum Echinodermata; class Echinoidea; order Clypeasteroida; family Echinarachniidae; genus Echinarachnius; species Echinarachnius parma. Next base: position 1,322 of record JBAMJV010010794.1, on the reverse strand, counting down.
CAAATGAAACGTTGTAATCAAACTCATAAAATTTAATGTAAGTTTTGTAGGTTAATACTTTTTTAAAGAAATTCTTAACGTAAATTAAGATTGATTGATTGCCTTATGACGAGTTACGAGTACTACTATTTTTTGTAAACATGAAGAAAGTATATATCTCTAATTATTATATTCACAAATTGGCATCATTAATGAATGTATTTATTTTTCAAACCATTTTAATCAATATACATGGTTAAGACTGGATGCACATTTGAATAAAATCCCTTATTATTAGACAAATGAAATATTCACCTTCAAGTTAACCCTGATTCAAAATTTATAAAATCAAAATCCAGCATTATATTCCATTGTAATTTATATTTTTGTATAAGTTACGTACATTTGTATGGTCAGTATATTTTGTATGCATTATTTACACACAAGGCATATGGTGCTTGCCAATTGGTCGTTATTCTCATTCTGTTTATTTTATATGAATATGGATACTGCAAAACATTTTCAGTACATGTATAGAAAATTGTATGATAAGATATGTGTAAAGAAACGTGGAAAAATGAAAAAAAAATGTGTTTAAATGTTACACTATGTATTTGTTGCTTGTACTGAAACCTATATGTATGTGATAAACATGGGCATATTGAAAATATTAAAAAAATGTTCACAATTATATAACTTCAGTGTATCAGTTGACTTTTGCCTTTCTCATCGAACAGTAGCCATTAAGATTGTATGATCATGTTCATGTGTGTATGTGTGTACATCTATGTTGTCCTGTGAGGCTGTGTGTGTGTGTGCTTGTTTGTGTTTGTATATCTGTGTGTTATCCTAGAGACCATGGTTGGTGGTGAAAACAAGCATGTATTCATGTAATGTATGTGTGTGTTTGTGTGTAAGACTTTATGTATGTTTGGTATGCATGTGTGTGTGTGTGTGTGTGAATATTATGTGTATGTACGTGACTGTGTGTTTGTGTGTGCAAAAAGTTCATTGGTGTACAATAGAAGTATACATACACATACAAATCAGCTGTTACCAAAACAAAGTCCTTTCAGTATTAAACATGATTAAAATATTGATTATTTCAAAAAAATACAGCTTTCAAAAAAAAAATATGTCCTCATCTTGCCACTAACAAAAGATAGTTTACTTCATGAAGCTCTGCTTAGCTGGTGGAAAAGTGCCAAGTTTTGTTTTGTTAAAAGTGTGCCTGCTGTTCTAGGTTTTTCATTCTCATATGATTTGAGCATTATGGAAATATGCAAACATCTGTTAATATGATGATGATATAAACACATTTGTACAATGTATCAACAACAGAC
>JBAMJV010010793.1:0-52500 GCA_037951105.1 Echinarachnius parma | reverse complement strand
ACTTTTGTATGTACCCATTCTTTTCGTTAGTTCTCAATCATATTCGTAACCAATTGTATAACTAAAAAATCATGTGTGAATGTTTATCCTTATTAATCACTTTATCATATAACCGTAAATATATATGCTTGTGTAAATGTATACATGTATTTGGCTAAATTTACAGGAAACCTAACCATGCGTGGTGTAAATGCATTATTTCAGATGCATGGCGTTGCCAGATTTAAAGGGACTAATATTGTCCAAATCCTCAAAATCCAATTAGAATTATAGCGCTTCCCTCATTCTTTGTTTTATTTGAATCAACACTATATAAACGCATTGGACAGGTTTTTGGTCTTTAAAATTTCCATTTCGTTCAAAAGATATTTACAATTGAAGTGTTTGGATATGACATTATCTACTGAACCTTTTCAGCCGTGTACAGAGTAAGTGCAGTTCGCTCATTTCTTGGCCAAAAACATCAAATTACCTTGAATTTTGCACACATTGCTTTCTGGACATATCAGTTCATACCAATACACATTTTTTAATTAGCCACGCATCACTTTTTGCACTTGTCAATAAAGTTACTAGATCCTTTAAGGGGCCAGTAGAGTATTGAATTCTTTCATAAAAATTGAGATTTTTATTAAAAAATTAATCCATGGATTTTAAGATTTAAGAAAATACATAATTTGACGGGTTGGGGCTAGCTATTAAATTGTCTTGTCAACGATTTAGTTATCAATGTTATGGGTCATTCCATGTCAAATCACCCCCCAAAAGTGAAAATTGTCATCGCACCCCCTTCAAATGTGATAATATTTGGTATGTATGATATTTTAACCTTTCAAAGCGCAAATATTTAAGTTTGAGCTCGATCCGCCCAACAGTTTTGGCACTATGCTCGATTCTAATGGGGGAATTTTGTCAGAAATGGGCGTTGGCACTTTTTTTTCAAATGGCCATTGTCCATTAACCGTTGGGTCAAATTATTTTGTATTGGTGTCATTGTACTGAGGATGTTATACTGTATGTAATCTATTTATGCAATTTTTGTTCATGCATGAGCGAGTTTAGATACGATAACCTTTGACCTTAGACTTTGACCTTCCGTTTCACCTCGTGGATCAAATAATTTTGAGGATTTGTTTTGCTTAAATGTTGGATTGATATAATTTATACAACATATGAAAGAATTGGAGATACATTATTTCTTGTTTTTTCTACAGCCTTGTTTTAAGTTTGCAAATTTCATGTAAAATTGAATTATTTTAGACCTGGACCCATGTTCAAGAATTCTATGGATGTATTATGTATGAAAAAGACCTATTCAAAGTCCCCGTACAATAGAAATCCAGATAAATGTCCTAATGGTATTTGTATGATGTTCTAATGATACCACATTTTTTCAACCAGACAAGGGCCCTGTTGCAGAAAGAGATAAAATCAATTGTGAGTCAGATCAAATGTTTTAATGCACAAATCTGATTGGTTGAAATCAGTGGCGTAGCGACGGGGGGAGAGGGGGGGGGGGGCGGGGCGTAATTGCAATAATTTTGAAAAAAACAATAAACATATTAGAGGATTTTTCATTAAAAAAAAACAAAAAAACATAAGGTGTGCCCCCTAATCAGTCCGACCACGCTACGCCACTGGTTGAAATGCAGAAAATTTCTCTCTCTGCAATCTGTAGATCTGTAGATCTTTACTTGAATACAATCTTTGAAGTTTAAGTTCAAGTTCAAAATGCAAACTTGTACATCATTCACGAAAGCAAATATCTACAAGTATCTACAAGCCTATTTAATAAACTCCCTATAACAGTGCAGTCGTGCACATCCCTATATACGTTTACAAAACAATACAAAGCTTTATATTTATTTGAATTGTATTTTATAATAGATGATACTTAACATGCTATATTATTATGCGTGTATATATTTAATGATGCCTTGTATAATTATATTCACTCTCCCCATCATTTATGTTCGTTTTGAATTGTTATAATGTAATGTATATATGTTCATATTTTGTTGTTTGCCAACATGCAAGTTAAACTGCAGGGCGCCTTTGTAAAGCAGTTTTGCATAACTGAACAGGCCTACCCTGCAGTATAAAATAAATACAACAAATAAATAAATCAATAAATAAATCTTTTTTTCAATGAATTTCATGTTTCTATGCAACATAAATTTACGCATCGGTTACATGATTGTTTATGGTTTGTGAAATATCAAATTGCACTGTTTTACAACATGTGCCATTACAAATACAAATTAGTGAAATATCAAACAGCATTGTCTCACAAACCATAAATAATGCATTAAGCCATAATTATGTGCGTTTCACAAAAAATGGACAGGGATGCGCAAGTTCTTGTGACTTTTGAAATTGGGTCATTTTGTCTTTAATCTGTGCTCATTAAGCCATGAAGAGATGAATATCTGTGATTGTCATACATAATGTTAGGGTTAGGGTTAGGGTTGTGGGTGTGGATGTAGTGTGGCAAGATCGGTAGAGCGCGCGCTTTCTGATCTCGAGATCCCGAGTTCGAACCCTGCCCACTCCGTTTGTCCTTCAGCAAGACAATTAATCCACATTGCTGCTCTCTACCCAGGAGTATAAATGGGTACTTGGTCGGGTGTTAATTAGCCTTCAGCGCCCGTTGGGCAGCTTGGGCTAGTTTGCTCCCCTGGGAGTTGAGATGGTGCACAAGATAATTGTGCGGTTTTGAACTGTACCTGATGACCAAGGATAATAATGCGCCTCTGAATAGGCAACTAGATAGATGGCGCTCTATAAAAGCTATATATTATTAATGTACAAAACAACCGTGGAAATATTGTAGCAAGATGACATATTGAAACAATTATTGGTTATGAAATTATGAGCAGTTGTCTAGGGGGTACCCAGCTAGCCACCTGACGTCGTGCCAACGTTGGGCCGATGTAAAATTCGTTTTAAGAGGACGTTGGGCCGACATGCGACATGCGACGTCCCCGCGACGTGAAAATGTCCGCCAGCCCAACATCAGTTCGGCGTCTTTTTTTAATGCTGGCCCAACGTCATTTTGCGATTTCGGCCCAACATCAATTATTGACAATGGCCCAATGTCAGTTCTAACGTAGGCCCAACATCGATTCCTGACGTTGAGAGAACATCAAGTTCTGACGTTGGCCCGACGTTAAAATGTCCACCAGCCCAACATTGTCCCAACATCATTTTGTGATGTGGGGCAAATGTCAATTTCTGACAATGGCCCAACACCGATTCCTGACATAGGACAGATATCAAATTCTGATGTGGGCTCGACGTTAAAATGTCCGCCAGCCCAACATCATCACGTCATTTTGTGATATTGGCATGACGTCAATTTCCGACAATGGCCCAACATCAACTCATGACATTGGACCAACATAACATTATGATGTCGGCTCGAGGTTAAAATGTCCGCTAGCCCAACGTTGTCACGACATCATTATGTGATGTTGGCCCAACATCAATTTCTGCCAATGGCCCCAATATCAAATCCTGACGTTGGGCCACCATCAAATTCTGACGTTGGCCCGACATTAAAATGTCCGCCAGCCTGACATTAGTCCAACGTTATTTTTATTGTTGGCCCAACATCAAATCTTGACGTTGGCCCAACATCAAATCTTGACGTTCGCCCGACGTTTGAATATCCGCTAACCCAACATTGGCCCAACGTCATTTTCTGATGCTGGACCAACATCAAAATTTGACAATGGCCCAATGTCAAATGGCCAACGTAGGACCAACATCAAAAACGTAAAAAGAAATTGGAAAACATGCATAGATTCCACGTCCGATCCATGCTTTTTGTTTAACCTTCACACACATTCATTCATAAATCATCATTCTATAGATATCCTATTCCTACTCCTATTGCCTACTCCTAAACCTATCATCCTATCGTCCTACAAACATAGGTCGCAATCAGTATAATATATATACACCTCTTCTTAGCATGTATGTTTTGTAATGGTTAGTATTTGCAGAGCGTTGAATCTGAAATAATCCACCTTCAAATCATATTCATAACACTATTTAAAGGTGTTATTTATATTCTTATATATCCTAATAAATTATATACAGCAGCAAGGACATGACAAAAGTATATTTTTTAATATAAATAATTCCAAAAATCGAAAATTTTCATTTCACTTACGATCGCTTATAATCGATCATGAATTCCCCGATAGCAATACTTCTTTTTTTTTACTTTTGAATTACTAATGTTTGTAATCGATCAAACGAAATTCAATTCATTCAAGATTCTCAAAGCAAGTGAACAAAAATATTATAAGTATCCAGCTAGCTAACTGACGTCGGACCGGTGTCGGCAGGTCGTCGGCAAGATCGCGGTCGGCAAACAGACGTCGCGCCAACATTACGCCAACGTCGAATTTAAGTTGGAGGTTTTGGAAATGAAATAAGTCGGAAAATGGTTGTAGTTGAATGTCGTGCCGATATCATTAAGCTGACGAAAAAAAATACGACTCAAATAAAACGTCGCGCTAAAATCACACCAATGCCGAAACTGATACGAATTTAAGAGCTCGATAGAGGGTTGTAATATTAATGTTGGGCCGATGTCAATAAACCAACATGAATATGACATCTCAAATATGACGTCAAGCCGATATCGCGCTGATGTCAGAATCGGCAGCTGTCACGACCAGAGTTGTATCTTATCCTGACGCAGATGGCGCCAGATGCATTTACATTATTTTGTGGTATTATTCTTGATGTTTTCTATTGGTTAATTACGCTCACGTGGATACACTCGTTAATTTATGATTGGTTTATAGAATCACGTGTCTCATTAGATATGCTATGTCGTCATGCTTAACATGAATATTCATTATTACGTGATTATACTATGAATACTGTTGCTTACTGATTACGTAATATGTCTTTCATATTCAATTTGAACTTCATGAATTAACCATGTTTAACAACGCCCGTTACTGTTAGGGTAATATCTCAATAGCTGTATTATTGATGTATTTTAGGTATACGTTTTCGCGGGCTAGATTGTGGGATCAGTTTGATTTTGTCTGGCAGCAGAAACGGACGTGTTACAGACAGTTCTGTTCAGTTAGATATAATTTCCCACAGTTTGTGGTAAGTCTTGAAATTTGTCATCTACTTTTGTAGTTTTGTTATAGTTTAAGATATTTTGAGAAATGCTATTTTTAATTGCCAATATAAGTTTGCTTACAAATATTGTATGAAATATAAGTTGATGTTAGACATATTATGTACGCATTATTAGCGATGTTATTGGATTGAATATTCAATTATGAATGATGACGATGTGAACACAAGAGTTTGTATTTAGTGCTTACTTTTGTTGATTTGGATGGACATACATTAGGATTGGTTGGTTTTGTTAGTTTTGTGTTGATGATGTTTGCGTCTGTGTGTGACGTGTACTATTCACGAGTCGGATTGACCACCCAGGCTCCTCCGGCCCGTGACATTGGGGGCTTGTCCGTTATGTAGTTAACATAGTAATGTTTCGTATTAATGATTATTAATAACCCCTGTCACTTATTATCGTGAACCTATTGTGGTATGGCATTAAAGCCTTTGTCCTTTGCGCAGACGTAGCTTTGAATTAATTAAATGCGGTTTCTTTACCTTATCAAATAATATACAAATGTCACGATTACTTTATCTAACTAACGTTCAGCCACCCCACACCCCACAATCACCAACCTTTGCCAGTCGCCCACGGCGACTGCGGCTCTGTAGCTGTCGGAGTGAGGAGCTAGCCGCACTGGTCACCCGAGCGAATCGTCCTCAGTGGCTCTCTCCCTGGGTCTCCGGCGAGGTCTCACGGTTGCCCGCCAGGCCGACACACAAACCTAACCTAACCTACAGGCACTCTTTATCCCCTAAAAAGGACCCTAACCGAACCCAGGTAGTACACCTACTCACTATCGCTAACTTTCCCCGGAGTTGACCAACTAGCTACCTTTTCGAACACAAAGCTATCCACAATCGCAATGCTCTGCAGCTCTGCTTCTCTTCAATAATTCTGGAGACAATAACTAATAACGAACTGGTCACGTCTATGGTCTGCGGCAGAATGAGAGCGTGCTATATTGCTATAGCGTGCAAGTCATATCTAGCCCGGAGACTTATCGGAGTAACCCAGGAAACCCGTTATATTAGGGATGACCCGGATATGTACTCGAACCCTCCATTTGCCTAGGAGGGGGCATTTTACGGGGCCCTATATGACCCGACCGTAATTCGTGTCATAAAACCTACCCGCCAGGGGAATGGACTCGCGTCAATCCAAACCGGGTCAACACTGCCCTGGGAATTTCAATCTACTACCCCCGACCGTCAATCGGGAGGGAATAGCGCCATCTACGGCCGGGATCTTACCTCAGCCTTCTGCTAGACAATGTAGTCTGCTAACTTGCCCCACAAGCGCAGACTCATGTTAGCCGGCGACGGCTTCACTCCCCCCGATTTTATAGAAGGGTCCCCATCTTCTAAAAAAGGACAAGCTCCTAAATAATACCTACACAGAACATTTAAGGACCCTTCCATCTATAATTCCTACTCACATATGGTCACCTGTTCGAACGGCACAGGTGCTACATACTAAAGTATAAACGAATCAAATTAACGCAAGCGCTCCTAATACGTTCCTCCCCTCGCGTATCATGGAATGCGCTCCAGGGTTCCGAACCTGCGCAACTTAAAACTCAGCATATTTACCAAGAGCGAAAATATAACGGCTCCATAACAATATATTCGCCTATTCAATTATCTTAGACGATATAAAAAATGAACTTCAATCCCCATGGACGTGCTTAAGTCACCCCAACCAAGATAGGCCCCTAATATTTTCCTGAGTGCCAACTAAATCTTCCTAGAATACCTAATTCTTCAAAAAGCATTACTAACTTCTTTCAATAAGACTATAAACCAAAATACTCCCTTATTAAATTCAAACTTCTTTAACTCATAGTCCCTCGAACTATAAACATTTCCAAACAGTGGGACACTCTCAAATAGGAACTAAAATATTCCATAAGTGTATAACGGAGTAACCAAACATACGCGACACGCTATTCTCGTAGCGCCAACGACTTTATATACATAACTTATACGGACGCTCTTTAGTCCTTTGCCTATGACGCTACGTCACGCAACGAAAAATGGAATCGTCCATTCAAACCAACAAAAATGACGCGTCAGCCCTTTCTAAAGTGAGTAAAACCACTTTATTATAATACTAGCATACAAACGGAATGCCTTAACCATTTTCACGAGTAGCGTCTATCAATCTATAGACAAATAACAATATAACCTATTGGACACGGCCACCAACCCAAAATTCTAACGGAAAGCGAAATACCTAAGGTGGGTGTCCAAGTGCGGCAGACCACAGGAAACCATGCTAGATGCTCAAGGCATAGAGCCGGCGCGCATTCGCCGTGGTCTGCTCGCAGATGGTGGCGATGGATTCACGGCGAACCCTCGCAACCATCTCTGCGACTTCCCCCAGATATTGTGGGGTGTTGACTCGGATCTGCTGGCCTGTCCGCAAATGCGGAGAGTCGGACTCTAGCAGGATCCGGTGTGAGGGGACGCGACGAAGGGCATCCTGCTGTGCTTGGTCGAACTGCCGAACCAGGGCTGTGAAGCCAAAGTGGCTGTGGGGGAAAGCATCCATCCACAAGTCCACTTGTTCGGGAGTGGAGCAGTAGCAGTGTAGGTGCACTCGCTGGGCGCGGTAACACCTTTCCCGTAGGATCTCACGGCATTCTTGGTTGACCGTGAGACCATAGGGGTCCCCCTTGGTGCCCCTGAGGTGGATCACCAGAACGTGGCCGGAATGTCCCTGGCCAGCGATTCGCTTCAGAAGCGCACGCTGTACAGGCCATTCCAGGCGGTTCTGCAGAAAGTCTAAGCCTAGCTCGCTGACTCCTCGTACCCGAGGGTCGTGCAGGAGGTCATTGAGTCGGGCCCAGGCCGCGGTATTTACCCGGCGTGCTTTCGTGGGGTGCACTCCCACGGCTACGCCCCAGCGCGGGTCCTCCGGCATGTACACCTGGCAGTGGTCCTCAGGGTCACAGTAATTCAGGACCCCTCCAACCACCGTCACTGGCACATGCGGAGGACGCCCGGGGGTAGCCTTGAGGCAAGCCTCAAGACTCCCACCGGACAGCTTCTGGGACAGCCGGTCGTAGTGGAAGTGGCTGTCAACCACCTCGTGTCGCGGAAACGCCGGTTTGGAGCGGCTCCCTGCCCGAGGTCCTGGGGATCGGAAATCCGGTCCGGAGGAAACCTCTGGGGCAGGGGCCGTACTGGTGGAGGGCTCGTCGTGCAAGTCCGAAGAGCCTGCAACGGCGGGCGGCCCTCCCTCACCCTCCCCTGCCGTGGGTACGCTGGGCCTGACAGGTGCCAGGACCCCAGCAGAGCCCATCGACAGAAAGAGATCCCGCTGGGGGGTGGTAAGTTGACTGTATAAGAAGGCCATTGGCCTCCAGTGCATCAACTCAGCGGGATTGGTAACGGGCTCCAATGTGAAAGGGAGGGACACCTCCCAACCTTCCTTCCAGGATAGGGCTTCCATCTCCTCAGCGATATGCGGGGGAATCTGCATGGAACAGTCGGCCCGCCAGTTCGCATTCACGAAGTGGACGAGATCGTCCATCGTGTGCGAACTGTTCCCCGCGAGGATGACTCGGGCCAAAAACCTTAGCCCAGCCGACCTCAGGGGGAGAAGCTTCTCCCGATAACGCTGGACGTCGAGAGGGAAGCGGAAGCACTCCGGAAAGTGCGTCATGGTGTGGTTCCGGAGCTTACATACCCTTAGCCCACACGTACGCACAGGGCAGCTCTGGGCTCGGGCACGAGGCCGTTTTGGGTTTGGGCCAGCGGCGGAAGCTGTGCTGGTAGAACCAGCAGACAACTTTCGTTTTCGGCCCGTTGCCTCTTGAACGGGTCCTCGCCCCCTGGGGCTCGTGGAGACCGCAGGAGCTCGGGTATTCCCTGGAATAGGGCGTTTCTTGGGTGGTGCCTTTGGTCGGGCGGCCTTCGGACCAGCCACGGTGGCTGGCAGGCCGCTTGGTTTCTGCTTGGTCGAAGGGGGGACGCGGGCCCGCGGAGTTGCCTCCGGGATTGCCGGGCGCGCGAGAGCCCTTCGATCCGAGCTTACGATGGGAACAGGGTCAAGTCCCTCCCGGGTGCGCGCCACGGTCGGCGGGGGGGACTCTTTGACCATGTCCCGATGGCCTTCAGCCTTGGAGGGAATTGTTTCCCCCTCCAGGCTGTCGACCACCATGGCCTCTGGTGGGGTTGCATGACGTGGGGGGTAGTGGGGGAGGTGTTCCCACATCCATGAGGGTGGAAGAACTTTCCCCCCATTCCCCAGCAGGCTCCCCAGCCAGCGGATGTCGCCCGCCTCCCGAGCAAGGTTGTACTGCAGGAGAACTAACTCCTGCAGTTGCCCCTTGCTCAGGGGGCCTGCGGGCTGAACTAAACCTAGAAGCAAATCAGGCGAGTATAACATGCCAAGCAAGGTGTCGTCCTGAACGAGCTGAACCATGTCGCCCGTCGGATCCTGTATGGCAGTGATCCACATAGTCTGCAAAATTAATTAAAGAAAAGGAACAAATCATAAAAAGATGAACCGCCCGATCCAGGCAAGGACATCTAACAAAACACAGCAATCGTAACCATTCCCCCCCCCCCAGCCAAAAAACCTTATCCGACCTCGCGGCGTTTTATACCGAGAGAGAGACAATTGAATCTACAAGACACAGTACTACTATTAATGTAGACCTGTGACTACTCTATATATAATCCAAAAAGTTTACGATCCATTTCTCTCTAATACCTTTATTTAACTTTTAATTTCCAATTTTCAGGGGGAAGTGTAGTTATGACTAATAATAGTTCAAAATGTAAATAATAACTGTATTGGAGCAACTAAAAATTACTTCAATATAACTAATATAAATATATTAGAGCAAATGGAAATTACTTCAATCCATTTCTCTCCACGGGGCGCGTGAAAGGTGTAGCTCGTAATTGTTTACAGTCCACACCTTCACGGTCCCTCTTTTAAAATCATATATCAAAATCATAAGTATACTTCACTCCTGCATCGTTGTAGCAGGGGTAAACCCTTTATTTTTCTTTTCTTTCCCCCTTTTTTGTTTTTGCTTAATTGGGGCAAAAATTGAAATTAAAATAAAAGAAATAAAAATTTGTTTCTTTTATTTTATTATAAATCCATTCAAAATAAAGACTTTCCAAAATTATTAACTTAGTGAGAAGTCCGTGCCACTTGCCGGAAATCACACTAATTCATTTTCCTTAATTTATTCCAAATAGACTTTATTGCCGAGAATAATTTCACTTTAAAATTAAATAATATAAAGCCTTCGTCCTTTGCGCAGACGTAGCTTTAAAATAGTTTAATGCAATTGCATCGGGGGATTCGGTTAGGACAATTTTAGTGTTTTAACTATTGCCCATTTCCCCAAACACAAATATAAAAATAACAATTAATAATGCCTCCTACACACTTAATTAAAGTATGTACATCACCAAAGCCTATTTCAACACTAATGAATACTTCACCCAACCAAAGCAAACCAAATATTAATTTATCCCTAAATAACCCATTTAAAATCCTGGATTCCCAACCCAAACATAATATAAAATATATTTTACTATATCCACAGAGGGACGTCAAAGGAAACTACAGAGTTTCTTATATTCAAACAAGAAACTTAACTTGAAGCCTCCTATTCTAATATACGCTATGGGAATTAGGTTGTCCCCTCACGAGCGATGCAGATCGGGCACCTATATTTATCAATAGTGGCTCCGATCCGCTCTGTGACACGGACACATCGACCGTGAAACCACTCGGGGCAATAGTCGCACCCTATCATATATAGCCCGTCGTTCCGCTTGCGACATAGGCAATAGATAGCGTTGGGGTCCTCACCCCTGCGAGTTTCTAGCCAATCCGGGAGGTCACGGTCAGTGCACTGTTTCAAGCGATCGTGATTCGCGAGTTGTTTTTTGCGGCGAAATTCCACTTGGTATAGGTAGGGTGACAACCGTTTTCCAATCATAGCCGGACCCTTCCATGGAGGTGATAACTTCCTGTTCCTCCCTTTGAGTGTGGCGGTATCCCGTACAAAAACCGCATCTCCCTCATTGTACTGCACCACATGAAGCTTGAGGTCGTAGCTGCGTCCTTGGTGTCGATTTTGTGCTCAATCGTAGTGAATTCACCTAGGTCAAACTCATCAGAAGCAAATACTTCTTGATACTCTAAGATCTGCTGGAGCTCTTGTAATTCGTCTGACTCAAGTGATTCACTAGATCGGTGTAACAGGTCCTGCAGATGGTTGGGGACCTGTGTTGTATAATCCTGGCATAGTTCATCCCCCATGGGCATAGAGTTGGTCGTATCAAGGGCATCACTGATGTCCTCGCTCTCCACCTCTTGTGCCTGCCCTAACAAAGTGTCAGGGGCCAAGTAAATGCTCTCATTGGTGGGATTTACTAGCATGATGTCGGCGTGTTGTCCAGATTGGTGAACTGATCTTGGGGATAATACCTCCAAGTCAGTTGAAGGCTCAAATATAAACGTACCTATACGTTGGTCGATGACGCCTGTGATCCTCTTGGCCATGTTCGGGGGGACTACTGTCCGTTTCCTCACATAAACCCGGGAGACACTGGGTGTCCGGCCTTCGTATGCCCCCGCAGACTCTGTGATTCTACCAGAATCTGGCGGTTTGCGAGGTGGTTCGTCAATTTGTACCTGTTCAGAGTTGAACAGCGAGCGATTACCGTGAACGGTTGTGTTTAGATGTGTCGCCCCAATCGGGCTGTCCGTATGGGAGCCGAATGCCATCGGGAAAGTTTCGTCGCCCATTACCAGCTTAGAATCTGGAATGTGAATGGTCATAGCATGCCGGCGCAGGAAATCTATTCCCAAAAGCATATCATCCTCAATTGGGGCTACGTAAACCGTCTCGCTGAATTGAATCCTACCCAATTGAATCTCCAGTGGGCCCACTATCATAGCCTTCATACGCATATCCCTGCCGGCGGTATTCAATGACACCTCCCGGATCAGAGGTGGAACGGGTTCTAATTGTTCAAACACCTTGTCCGATATGATGGTCACTTCGGCTGCCGTGTCGATGATAGCATCAATCGAAGTATTCGCTATTCTCATGGGTACACTATACATTGAGCATGAGCGTAACCGTTGAATAGTGATCTCCGCGGCCGGGATATCGTCTTGCTGGGAAGTGGGTTTCACCGAAATTTCAACAGGGCGGTGTGATGAATCTAAATCTGGTGGTGTGCCAGGAGAGCAGACGTGTGTCACAGGCGTAGCGTTGCTCTGACCTGGGACCGTTGTTGAGTTCTCCAAACTGGATGCTGGTGCACTCGCAAGGCCTGTAGAATCATATTGTGTCTGTGATAGTACAGGCGACAGTGATCGACTGTGATCCGTATGCGATTCTTGCGATTCAATGGCGCTGCGATAAACAAAAGAATGAACAAGTGACGAGGGTGGTGGTGTGTGTTGACCTGCCGCACCGGTATCTTTAGTTAGAGTTTTATCGCAGGGGCGATTTGTATTGGGTGCGTGCACGGTCGGTTTGCGAATGGGTTTTTCGAAGCTTTTATACTGTTCACGAGTACCCGGCTCAATTACCACCCGCAACTCCCCCCCTACTACATCCTTTAAATCGTTATCGCGTGGGATGGCAGCAGGATTAACAGGTGGAGACGATTCCCGCTCGGCAGTTGTTGATGAGTCAACATATGTCGGTAGGGGACCGTCTCCCTCGTACTTGGCTAACCCGCTGATATCCAAAGGTGTATCTACACTGTCATGCTGCTGCCCGTATGCAGGGTAGTCGGACGGATCTGGTTCCGGCTCCGCAATTGCTGATAAATCAACGTATGCTGGAGCCGGAATATCTCCTCCGATCCCTGGTTCCACTCTAGTGTTTACTGGTGAGCGATCCAAAGTTTCATTCCATGCATTAGTAGCCGTTAGCTTGTCCACATAATCTGCTAGCGAAATCACTACGGCATTTATTGCATTATGTGGGAGTTCTAAGTTCACCATAGGGTGCTGTTGATACAAGCTGCATACGGCTGGATGAGGTGAGTTTTGATCTTTTTGATGACAGTTGTTTAACACCGCGTTTTGAGTTCTTTCTAATACTGCACATGGCGGTGTTATATCCTCGTCCTCCGTAGTCTCTAGTTCTCGGCCTGGGGAGGTAGGGGCCGAGGATTGGCCTCCTCCACCGGCCCATTGCCGTTTCCCGACTCGACATCCAGGTAGCCAACTGTTTTGGGATTTTTGCGTGGTTCCGGGCATTCGCGGGAATAATGTCCGAGAGCCCCGCAATTATAGCATTGTACCCCTTGGCCAGGTGGCCTGGGGCCCCCACGGTTGGTGTCCCTTGGAATGATCTTACTAACTGCGGACGTGAGCCTATCGACTGCACTGGTTAGTGAGTTCATTTTTGATTCGACAACTCCTATTCTCTTTTCCACACCACCCATTCGAGTGTCCATAGACGGCGTTGGGGGTGGTGTATCAGTTCGTGGGGCTGCGGGTTGTCTTGGGGTGCTCAGCTGGTATGCACTTGCCTCTTCAGGTATCTGAGTATCATCACTGACGGCGTTGAATTTAACTTCTCGCCGTCCGCGACCGAAAATAGCTCGATGTGATTGCTGATACCATTGATGCATATTAACCGCGTTGTCGATGCTGGTGGGTTGACGATTCAACGTTTGTAGGCCTGCATCCCGATCAAGACATCCAGAACAAAAGCGCATGATGATCTGATGCTGCACATAGTCCTGGGGTAATCCCGGGAATGCTTGTAGAGCCAAATCCGTTAACCGGTTAGCCCAGTCACGGAGGGTCTCTTGATTTGCCTGTCGGGCTCCCGCGAACTCGAATTGCGAAGTGGCCGGCAACACTTTGCTACTGAACCGCGTCTTCATACGCTCAACTATGTCGGCGAAGGGGAGTTGGGGTTCCCGCTCCATTAACGCACTGAAGTAATCAGAGGCCTTCCCTTCCAAGCTGAAGCACAACTGGTATTTGCGGTCTGTCGAACTCCACCCTTGCTGACTGGCGTAAGCAGTGAATTTCATAAAAAACGCTTTCCAGTTGCCGTTTCCATCATAAGTGATGGATCGAGGGAGTTGAGTGTGCCTCATGCCCATGTGTTGTCGCGGTGGTGTTACCGATGGATGCGCGGAATCCCATGGTACGTCAGTAGCTGTTTGACGCGATCGTGTGGGAGCTGTAGCAGCTGCCGTTGCTCCATTTCGTGCAGATGCTGGATCCTCCTCGTATTGTTCATAACTATATAGGCGTGGATCGGGTATATCCGCTTCCGGTAGTCTTGTTGATGACATTGCTGGAGGCGCCGGGATTCCTATCCTCGAAGAGGGTGTTCCCCGAGGTGAAGGAGGTCCCCTAGGCGACGACCGCATTGATTCAGGTGGGGGAGGACCCTTTGAAGGCGGCGGTGGCGTTGTAGGATCCACCAGAACAAAATGGCGTGCATATGCACAAAGTTCCGGAAGATCTTCGAGGGCACGGGCGGCCATCAACACTCCCTCCTGCTCCCTGATCTCAATCAGTAACCCCGCGGACGTGGGGAGCAATCCTACCGATCGTAGCTCCGCGAAAGTGCACGTTGCTAATGACAACCGTGCCATAATTCTCTGAGAATGATTTCCAATAGATTATGGTTGACAAAAATATAAGTCCTTTGCTTACTAATCTTCTCAATCAGTCTATCCAACTATTCTCGTTCGAATCTTAAATATAGCTCCTATTGCATTAACACACTAGCTAGAGTGAAATATAACTAATCCAATTTAATATATCAGCTCCACGCGAATTGTTCAGAATCAACTTCCCCGCGAATTGTTCAGAGTAATAATCAATTGACGTTTTCACTCTAACCGACGAAGTGTGTTAATAATCTTGGATGCTATGTGTTTGAAGCAATGATGAACCTGCGACCTACTTTTAGAAAAGGAATGAAAAGGTTAAACAGGTTATAGCTCACACCTTCAAACAATCCTGGTGTTCGGCAGCGTTATATAATTTGACTACCGATACACCTCAAACATACCACATACACCTACCAATTGTCATTCAAATCGCATGCACCACATTCATTTCAAGCACTCAAAAATCAATGTTCAGACACCAAACAATGTCGCCAAATGTCCTATCAAAATTAATCCCAATTTCCTGATGCAGTCAGTCCACTATACAGTAGCAATCCAATTAATATAATATAACTGAATACTACTATACGACCGAGAGTTGGTTCAAACACCAATATAAATGCACCACTATACCGCAAACTTGCTTAAGTGTGCGGGTATAAATAAGAAATTGATAAAATAGTCCAAGAGTAATAGTAATGTATGCCTGAGAGTCCCGAATAATTCAATATAATAATTCAATATTTTTGAGAATTATCGGCGGCACCCTGACACACAAAAAACATTCAAAGACCAATTTATCCTATATCACTCACACTATTATTACTTGTACTAATTTAATTAGCCACCGCAGCTAATAATATTATAGTGCAAATAAATTAATAAAGGCAAAATAATCCACGCATCAATCAATTGTTTCTTTACCTACAACAAACTTAGCAGCAAGTAATCTTATTATTTTTAATCTATAACTACAGAATGTGTTGAGTTCACCCAGTGTCCACTGGTCTCCCCGACAGGTTATCCTCTCAGCGCTGGAACACCGCGGGTGAAGTGGTACACTAAGGGTAAAATCAAACAGACTGTATAATTCCCGAAAACCTCTATTTATTTTTCAAACTAAATTATCCAAATCCGTCTCCCCATTTTAAATCTCTAAAATCCAAAAATAAACATCTGCTGCAAGTTTGATGCCAAGAAAACAATCAACAAACTAAATATCTGCAAGACTATTTTGTCTCTATTTTAATTTGCTTGTTTAACCAGTTGCACAGGCCCCAGTCAATCACAGCAATACAACCATAACCACAAAGGCCCACTCAGTGCAACTGATCACTCACATACACACAATTCACAACACCAAGCAACAAATTAATATCAACAACTGGCTCTCAACCCACACCAATATGTTATAATAATTCTGTAATCACATTCACTCTCATTCACTCCGCAATCACATGTATCTAAACTAATCTACACTACGAGCGTTCGCTCTATTTATAAATCAACAAACGGGGAATTCCCCCGAATCGTAAATAAATGGTATCCCGCAAAATTCGCTTACCCTATGCTACCTATGCACTGAGAACGGCGCGCGCGTCCGATCCTATGCCTTCGCTGGTACCGCGCGTCCGATCCCGCGATGGTTGCAATACTAGTATAGAAAATCTCTGCGATACACGACTCAAACGTGCTGACTATGCAAAATACATGTGCGGTCCATTCAACCCTGTGCGATGTCGCACATGGCAATTACTCAAATCGAAATTAATCGCAATCACTTCTCCGACTCGGAGATAAAATTAAATCCCAATCACACAAATTTCTCAACCGATTTCGACGTTCTTTCGTCACACAAACAGTATCAATACAATATAAAATAAATCCAATGGGACCCTTAGCTATGTCGCATTCCAATCCGAAACATGAAAAAGCGAGCTTACGGTGTGCTTTCCTTTGCACGCGCAAAATACAAAAACGAACTATTCAAACTTCACAAAAAACGATATGAACACTCTCAAAACACACCTTACCTTTCCCCCTCCTTCAAAATTTCAAATAAAGGTCCGTCGCGATGCAGCGCCATGTAAAGCCTTTGTCCTTTGCGCAGACGTAGCTTTGAATTAATTAAATGCGGTTTCTTTACCTTATCAAATAATATACAAATGTCACGATTACTTTATCTAACTAACGTTCAGCCACCCCACACCCCACAATCACCAACCTTTGCCAGTCGCCCACGGCGACTGCGGCTCTGTAGCTGTCGGAGTGAGGAGCTAGCCGCACTGGTCACCCGAGCGAATCGTCCTCAGTGGCTCTCTCCCTGGGTCTCCGGCGAGGTCTCACGGTTGCCCGCCAGGCCGACACACAAACCTAACCTAACCTACAGGCACTCTTTATCCCCTAAAAAGGACCCTAACCGAACCCAGGTAGTACACCTACTCACTATCGCTAACTTTCCCCGGAGTTGACCAACTAGCTACCTTTTCGAACACAAAGCTATCCACAATCGCAATGCTCTGCAACTCTGCTTCTCTTCAATAATTCTGGAGACAATAACTAATAACGAACTGGTCACGTCTATGGTCTGCGGCAGAATGAGAGCGTGCTATATTGCTATAGCGTGCAAGTCATATCTAGCCCGGAGACTTATCGGAGTAACCCAGGAAACCCGTTATATTAGGGATGACCCGGATATGTACTCGAACCCTCCATTTGCCTAGGAGGGGGCATTTTACGGGGCCCTATATGACCCGACCGTAATTCGTGTCATAAAACCTACCCGCCAGGGGAATGGACTCGCGTCAATCCAAACCGGGTCAACACTGCCCTGGGAATTTCAATCTACTACCCCCGACCGTCAATCGGGAGGGAATAGCGCCATCTACGGCCGGGATCTTACCTCAGCCTTCTGCTAGACAATGTAGTCTGCTAACTTGCCCCACAAGCGCAGACTCATGTTAGCCGGCGACGGCTTCACTATGCAGCGCGCAGTTATTGATTAGATGTTAATATTCTTGCGGTTACTTTCTTTCGGTTTTATTTGTTTGTTGTGTTCTGTGAGCTACAGGGTACTTTATTCTCTTTCCAAATGGCAGGTCTCGAACCGTACCTTCAATTAGCTGAACGCCTGAATTACAAGGGGCAAGATCAGTTAGATTTTGCATATAAGCAAAGGGCGCTTGATTTAGAGATAGCAGAGAAGGAAAGAGAAGAGAGATACCGGGCTAGAGATCATGAGAAAGACATAAAAGATAAGGAGAAAGAAATTAGAGAAAAAGATGAAAATATACGGTCAATGGAATTGAAGATTCTAGACCTTAAGAAGGAAGGAATTACTGCTCCTCCTCAACACAGTTCTAGTGTCGCGCCAACTTTTCCGAAATTACCGCCGTTCACAGAAGATGACGATTGCGATGCGTATCTCAGACGTTTCGAACGTTATGCGTCCAGCGTAGGCTGGGATAAAAGTGATTGGGGCATAGCCCTAAGTGCGTTATTGACTGGTCGCGCGCTTGAGGTTTATAATCGCTTATCGGAAACTCAAACTAAGGATTAATTTGAAGTAAAGAAAGCAATATTGCGCATATATGATTTGTCTGAAGAAGGATATAGAATCCGTTTCCGTTCTTCAAAGCCGCAAATGGGTGAATCATATACACAGTTTGTTGAGCGCATTGAAGGTTATCTCGACAGATGGGTCGAGATGAGTGGTCGCAAACCGGACTTGGCTGCTTTAAAAGAGCTATTAATCATGGAGCATATCTATGAAGTGAGTGACCATGATTTAGGACTCTTCCTTAGAGAAAGGAAACCGAGCAGTCTAGTAGCGTTAACGACACTCGCTGATCAATATGCAGAGGCTCACAGCATACAGGTACATGCTAAGAATTTCGCTCAGCCGCGCGACGGCAAACACAGTGACAAGAAGGCTTCGCAGAAAGGCAAATGTTTTGAATGTGGAAAATTTAGGCATTACTCAAATAACTGTCCACTTAAGCAACAACCCAAAGTGCGCAACAATAGGTATATAGGCAAGAGTTCTATTGCTGACGCGTGCGTTGCAGGCATTTGTCCAACTACCACATTTGCAACCGATGATGATGGTAGCCTATCTGATGGAGAAAATAGTACAGTCCAGTTACCATGTGGACATGAATTGACTATCATATCTGCTAGTTGCATTCTGAAACCGAGAAATATGCCGGTTTGTGAAGGAGAGCTTAATAACGAGACTATTTCAGTTTTGAGGGACACTGGATGCAGCAGTGTTATAGTTCGGAAAGCGCTAGTCCGTGAATATGAATATCTTGGTCATACACAGACCTGCGTTATAGTCGATGGCTCTCTGCGCAGAGCGCCAGTCGCCCGAATTCAGGTGCAATCGCCGTATTTCTCGGGGAAAGTAGATGCACTTTGCTTTGAAAATCCGCCGTATGATCTTATTATAGGAAACATTCCGGGCGTGCAAGATCCAGGCTCGCCTTTACAGACTAGCGTAGACCAGCTTCCATTCGCTGATGAAGATACATTGATTGACACAATTCAAGAAGACGCTCACTTGCCAGGTGAACAAAATTCGCGTGAGCAGCAAATATGCTTCGATGAGGCCATAGCGGTAGAGACTAGGCAGCAGCGTGTGAAACGTGATAAACCACACCCTCCACTAAAGATGAATATAAATGATGTGTTAGATAGCATAGTTACTGGTACTGCTCTTCGTCAGGCACAGCAAAGCGATAGCTCGCTCGAATCTGCGCGTAAGCTTGCATTAACCGCCGATGTGAAGACACGAATGAAGGGAGCACAGTCCCATTACTTCACAGAAAATGGGTTTTTGTATAGGCAATATTCTTCACCGCAGCTTGAACATGGCAGGATTTACAAACAGCTCGTAGTGCCGAAGGATTTTAGGGATAAGGTCCTTTCGGTTGCACACGATTCGCCACTTGCAGGACACTTGCGAACAAAGAAAACTTTGAATAGAGTGCTTAGTAATTTTTGTTGGCCAGGGGTGCAAGGCGACGTGAAAGATATTGTGCATCATGCGACGCATGCCAAAAGACATCTCCTAGGGGTCTTGTGAAACCCGCACCATTGGGCGAGATGCCCTTGATTGACACACCGTTCCGCCGCGTTGCAATTGATTTGATAGGCCCGATCCATCCTGTCACCAATAGGAAAAATCGTTACGTGTTAACGCTAGTAGACTACGCAACGCGATACCCTGAAGCAATTCCTCTACCAAATATAGAGGCACCACGAGTAGCAGAAGCGCTACTAGAGATTTTTACTCGATTAGGAATTCCAAACGAAGTTATTAGCGACCGCGGCGCACGGTTCACATCGGAAATGTGGAAAGAGCTAGCTCGATTGATGCAAATTCGGCACATTAATACGACACCCTATCACCCAATGGCAAACGGCTTAGTGGAGCGATTTAATGGAACCCTTAAACAAATGCTAAGACGCATGTGCCAAGAGCGGCCGTCAGATTGGGATCGCTTTATCCCAGCCCTCTTGTTCGCCTATCGGGAGGCCCCTCAAGAGAGCCTCGGCTATTCGCCATTCGAGTTGATGTATGGGAGGAATGTAAGGGGACCGATGTCGATCCTCAAAGAGCTTTGGACCGGCGAAGACACTGAGGAGCATATTTAGTTGACTTATGATTACGTTGTAAATTTGAAAAACCGTCTCCAGTCAACATGTGCGATCGCAAATGAAGAATTGCAACGTGCTGCAGTAAAGTATAAGAAACACTTTGACGTAAAAGCAAGGGAGCGAACCTTTGTTGTCTTGTACTGATACTACTCCCAACAGACAATAATAAATTGCTCATGCAATGGAAAGGGCCATACGAGGTAGCGCAGAAAGTCGCCAGAAATAATCTTATCATTATTGGCGACAAGAAAAAGACTCTGCATGCAAATTTGCTCAAGAAGTATGAACAGCGCGGTACAGAAACTAGGGCTCAGCTTAGTTCAGTGGCCGTCGTGTCTGAACAAGATGATTCATGTAATCAGTTGAATGCAGACTTGCATCTTCCAAATTTGAAGCAATCAGAAACCTGGACTGATGTTAAAATAAGTCCAGACCTTGAGACTAGTTGTTCTGACCAGGTAAAACTAATGCTGGCTGGTTTTGAAGAAGTACTGTCCGACATTCCTGGACGGACTTCTATCGCTGAACATACCATCACACTAACTTCAGCGGCACCCGTTAAATCAAAGCCTTACAAAGTCCCTCATGCCCTGCGTACAGTGATTGAGGATGAAATTGAGGAAATGACTGCCATGGGAATCATCGAAGAATCCCATTCAGCGTACGCTGCACCGGTAGTCATTGTTCATAAAAAAGACGGGGGAGACAGATTTTGCGTTGATTATCGACAACTCAACTCCGTTACTGTTTTCGACCCCCAGCCGATACCAAATATCGACTCATTTGAATCCGAAATCGGTTCTGGCAAAGTGTTCAGTAAACTTGATTTAAGTAAAGGGTATTGGCAAATTCCAATAGACCCAGATGATGTTCACAAAACCGCCTTTGTCACGCCCGATGGTCACTATCAGTTCAAAGTTCTCCCATTTGGACTGATGAACGCTCCCGCTGCGTTCACGAGAATGATGAAGGAACTGTTGAAAGGTATCGACAATGTAGTCAACTACATTGACGATATATTGATCTTCACCGATACTTGGGAGGAACACGTGGATGTTCTTGATATTGTCTTCAAGCGCCTACGCGCTGCCGGGCTAACAGCGCGACCAAGCAAGTGCATGATAAGGTTTTCCACATTGGAATTCCTTGGCCACATTGTGGGCGAAGGAAATTCTACACCCACGCCAGCCAACATAGAGAAGGTAATGAAAGCAGCAATCCCCACAACAAAAAAGGAAGTCCGATCTTTTTTGGGAATGGCAGGATTCTATCAGAAATACATACCAAACTACGCTGCCATTGCTGCCCCATTGACATATTTGACAAAAAAGAGGGCTCCAGCAAAGGTAAAATGGGGAGAAAACGAGGATCGGGCATTTAGAACGCTTAAGCAACGCCTCTCCTCTGCTCCGATCCTACGGTTACTTGACCCAAATAAGCCATACATCGTGCGGACAGACGCATCAGACATCGGTATCGGAGCGGTACTGATGCAAGAGCAAGACGGGGTCCTATTTCCCGTCAGCTATGCTAGTCGAAAGCTCAAGCAGCGCGAACGCGCATACTCCGTAATCGAGCGCGAGTGCCTAGCCCTCATATGGGCGATCAACAAATTCGATGTCCTTCTATATGGCACTGAATTTGTTGCTGAGACTGATCATAACCCATTAGCATACATTGCGCACGCGAAATATATAAACAATCGCATCCTGCGCTGGGCCCTTGCCCTTCAGCCATACCACTTTAGAGTTCGGGTCATCAAGGGGGCAGATAACAGAGGGGCAGACTTTTTGAGTCGGTGTTTAGAATAAAGGTGATATCAAAGTCCACTAGCATGTTAATTGTGCTTTGATCATGTTCGTATAGCCAAGTGCAATGATTTTAATTGTGAATCGTTAATTATTATATAATAACTATGTATATGCTTGAAATGGTTAGTATAGGAAAATATTCACTTTGGAAAACGCACATAATGTAAGAGGATTGAAAGCAGGTCGATACAACTGTGTTTTAGATATTCTGAGTTCCATACAAATATATGTGTATGTTCTTGAAATAGGGGGTAATGTCACGACCAGAGTTGTATCTTATCCTGACGCAGATGGCGCCAGATGCATTTACATTATTTTGTGGTATTATTCTTGATGTTTTCTATTGGTTAATTACGCTCACGTGGATACACTCGTTAATTTATGATTGGTTTATAGAATCACGTGTCTCATTAGATATGCTTTGTCGTCATGCTTAACATGAATATTCATTATTACGTGATTATACTATGAATACTGTTGCTTACTGATTACGTAATATGTCTTTCATATTCAATTTTAATTAACCATGTTTAACAACGCCCGTTACTGTTAGGGTAATATCTCAATAGCTGTATTATTGATGTATTTTAGGTATACGTTTTCGCGGGCTAGATTGTGGAATCAGTTTGATTTTGTCTGGCAGCAGAAACGGACGTGTTACAGACAGTTCTGTTCAGTTAGATATAATTTCCCACAGTTTGTGGTAAGTCTTGAAATTTGTTATCTACTTTTGTAGTTTTGTTATAGTTTAAGATATTTTGAGAAATGCTATTTTTAATTGCCAATATAAGTTTGCTTACAAATATTGTATGAAATATAAGTTGATGTTAGACATATTATATACGCATTATTAGCGATGTTATTGGATTGAATATTCAATTATGAATGATGACGATGTGAACACAAGAGTTTATATTTAGTGCTTACTTTTGTTGATTTGGATGGACATACAAACGTACAAAGATTTTGTTCACTTGCTTACTTTAAAGGCTCTGGCAATATATTTATAGTGAATATCGTGCATAATTGAAACTTTCCATAGGGTCTCAGGGCCAGGCCGTAACCAAGGCCATGCAGCTCTTCCTGACGAAGGCGTCGTCGACGAGGTAGACCGTCCGATGTCGGATCGCTGTCCACTCGATCGCCATCTACAACCGCGTTGGTCCCGGAGGTGCTACACCCGTTTACATCGCCGATGCACTGTGGGACGCGCACAAGCAATTCGACGGAACGTACATCGACAACGATGACGACCTTTAGTCTTCTGGCGACGATCACGATAACGTGGACTCGAGATCTCAGGTTTTATTGATTTATTAATCGCGAGTATTATTTCACTGTCTGGCCAGATGGTTAGGATTCACGTTTAGTTATATTTCGGTTTTCTTTGCGAAATTCCATTTATGTTAAGGTTTTGAATTCACACAAAAGTATTTACCCCAGAGAGATGTAAAGTGTTTAATTAATTGATTATATGTTCTATGATTGATGATTGTTTATTATTATTCGCTTACCGATTATTTATGGTGCCAATTGTGAGCCCTTAAATATTTGATTTGTATTTGTTTAATTATAGCACCAGCTCACCTTATACACTCTGCCTTACCTGATAGTCATTTTGCGTATCGGTCTGAAGTAGTCTTAGCTTGTGTGTTTGTTTACCAATTGATCGTTTTGTTTGATTGTTTGATTATTGGTTGGTTTTGTTAGTTTTGTGTTGATGATGTTTGCGTCTGTGTGTGACGTGTACTATTCACGAGTCGGATTGACCACCCGGGCTCCTCCGGCCCGTGACAGCAGCAATGACACGAGTCGGCAAATAGTCATGAAATCGATGTTCAGCCAATGTCAATATTCTGACATGAATATGTCATCTCCAATATGACGTCGGGATAATTTTGCGCCGATGTTGGAACTGGTAGCTTTTAAAGAGGTCGGTAAATGGTTGTAACATTGATGTCGGACCAATGTTTTTATTGGACATCCATATGACATCTCAATTATGACGCCAAAGCGATATCCTGCCGATGTCATAAATGGCATCAATGTCAATGAAACTAATCATTAAATAGTCATGCAATCGATGTTCAGCCGATGTCAATATTCCCACATGAATATGACATGTCCAATATTATGAAGTCGGGCTAATATCGCGCCGATGTTGAAACTGTTAGAAATTTAAGGGGTCGGTAAAATGTTGTGAAATTGATGTCGGGTCACAGTTATTAATTAGACATAAATATGACATCCAAAATATGACTTTGGGCCTATACCGCACAGATGTCGGAACTTTACGAAATTTTAAAGGTGGATAAAAGGTTGTGAAATAGATGTCGGGCGGATGTCCTTACTCCTACATAAATATGACATCTCTACTATGAGGTCAGTCCGATATTGTGATGATGTTGTATCTGGTAGCAATTTAAGAGGTCGGTACATGGTTGTGAAATAGATGTCTGGCCAATGTTATTAATTGGACCTCAATATGACATCTCTATAATGATGACGCCAAAGCGATATCCTGCCGATGTCAGAACTGACAGCAATTAAACAAGTCGGCAAATGGTCACGAAACTGATGTTGTGCCGATGTCATTAATCCGACATGAATACGAGATCTCAAATATGACGTCGGGCTAATATCGCGCAGATGTTGGAACTGGTAGCAAATTAAGAGGCAAAATTGATGTTGGGCTTATGTTATTAAATATACATAAATATGACCGCTCAAATATGACGTTGGGTCAATGTTGTACCGATGTCGGAACTGGCGACCATTTGCCGGCTTGTTTCATTGCTGCCAGTTCTGACATCGGCAGGATATCGCTATGGCGTCATCATTGAGATGTCATATTCATGTCTAATCATTTACTTCGGCACAACATCAATTAAATGACCATTTGCCGAGTTGTTTCATTGCTGCAAGTTCTTACATCAGCCTGACATATTTATCACATTCATGTCTAATTAATAACATCGGACCGATATCAATTTTACTACCATTTACCGACCTCCTTAATTGCTATCTTTTCCGACATAGGCGCGATATTAGCCCGACGTCATATTGGAGATATTGACATAGACGCAACATCACTTTTATGATCATTTGCCGACTTGTTTTATTGCTGTCAGTTCTGACATCGGCAGGATATCGCATTGACGTCATCATTGAGATGTCATATTCATGTCGGATCATTGACATCGGCTCAACATCAACTTAATGACTATTAGCCGACTTGATTCACTGCTGCCCATTCTGACGTCGTAGGATTTCGGTTTGACGTCAAAATTGAGATGTCCTATTCTTGTCTCATTACTAAAATTGTCCCGACATTAATTTCACAACCATGACTGACCACTGACTGAATAATTGATGTTGGGTCGAAATCGCAAAATGACGTTTGGCCAGCACTACAAAAAAAATACGCCGCGCTGATGTTGGGCTGGCGGACATTTTTACGTCGCGGCGACGTCGGATTTTTTTATGTAGGCCCAACGTCGTCTTAAAACGACTTTTTACATTGGCCCAATGTTGGCACAAAGTCAGGTGGCTAGCTGGGTAGCGACTTCTTAAATTGATACCAGTCCCAACATCGGCGCTATATTAGGTCGACCTCTTATTTCAATTTCAATTTCAAATTTTATTCAACACTAATCACATATATATACATTTAAAATATACAGATGCAAATGAGGTACAAATGTTATACAAATTAAAATGATCATATATGATAGTGTTTGGGATAGGTAGGAAGGAAGGGTTCCTTATATAAAAGGATGATCAAAAAAAAAAAGGTTGAAACCCAGAAAATGTCTCTCTCTGCAATCTGTAGATATGTAGATCTTTTATTGAATACAATATTTCTAGTTCAAGTTCAAAATGCAAACATGTACATCATTCATGAAAGCAAATATCTACGGGTATATTTTTTCAATGAATTTCATGTTTCTATGCAACATAAATGTATGCAATTTAGTTACATGATTTGTAATCTGTACCAAATCAAACCTGATTCTTTCCAACTAAACCAAACACAAAAAGTAACTACCCAGCTAGCCACCTGACGTCAGGCCGATGTCGAAAGTTGTTGGCCGGATGTCGGCATATCGCGGTTGGCTCGAAGTTAAAATGTCCGCCAGCCCAACATCGTCACCACGTCATTTTGTGATACGTCAATTTCTGACAATGGCCCAACATCAACTCATGACATTGGACCAACATAACATTATGATGTGGGCGCGAGGTTAAAATGTCCGCTAGCCCAACATTGTCCCAACATCATTTTGTGATGTCGGGCAAATGTCAATTTCCGACAATGGCCCAACACCAAATCCTGACATAGGACAGATAACCCCAAATTATGATGTGGGCTGGACGTTAAAATGTCCGCCAGCCCAACCTCGTCACCACGTCATTTTGTGATACGTCAATTTCTGACAATGGCCCAACATCAACTTATGACATTGGACCAACATAACATTATGATGTGGGCGCGAGGTTAAAATGTCCGCTAGCCCAACATTGTCCCAACATCATTTTGTGATGTCGGGCAAAAATGTCAATTTCCGACAATGGCCCAACACCAAATCCTGACATAGGACAGATATCAAATTCTGATGTGGGCTGGACGTTAACATGTCCGCTAGCCCAACATCGGCACCACGTCATTTTGTGATACGTCAATTTCTGACAATGGCCCAACATCAACTCATGACATTGCACCAACACAACATTATGATATGGGCGCGAGGTTAAAATGTCCACTAGCCCAACATTGTCACAACATCATTCTGTGATGTTGGCCCAACGTCAATTTCCGCCAATGGCCCAATATCAAATCCTGACGTTGGGCCAACATCAAATTCTGACGTTGGCCCGACATTAAAATGTCCGCCAGCCTGACATTAGCCCAACGTTATTTTTTATTGTTGGCCCAACATTAAATCTTGACGTTGGCCCAACATCAAATCTTGACGTTCGCCCGACGTTTGAATGTCCGCTAACCCAACATTGCCCCAACGTCATTTTTTTATGCTGGACAAACATCATAATTTGACAATGGCCCAATGTCATTAATATGACATCTCCATAACCAATCAGATTTGTGCATTTAGAACATTTGATCTGACTCACAAACAATATTGCTTTTATCTCTTTCTGCAACAGGGCCCTTGTCTGGTTGAAAAGACGTGGTATCATTAGAACATCAATACAAATACCATTAGGACATTTGTCTGGATATATGTTGTATGGGGATTAGCAGGTCTATTTAACTGTGGTAAGCCAGGGTGTGAATAGGCTTTAATCATGACTTTGAATAGGGTTTTTTTCATACATACTATACCCTTAGAATTCTTGGACATGGGTGCAGGTCTAAAATAATTCAATTTTACATGAAATTTGCAAACTTAAAACAAGGCTGTAGAAAAAACAAGAAATAATATATCTCCAATTTTTCATATGTTGTAGAAATTATAGTACCTCCTTAAAGGGGAATTCCACCCCAGAAATGTGATGTTTGCTATAAAATGAAGTGAATATGAAGAATCATGATCGAAAATCTGAGCCAAAACGGTAGAGCAATACAAAAGTTATGACAGGATGAACTTTGCTCCGATTTTTAGTATCGTTCGCAATTGCTATCGATCGTGACGTCACTTGCGAGCTGCAGCCATTTTGACTTCTACATGGAATTTTTATAAAATTTAAATTGTCTTAATAACAAAGCAAATTTATTAGCTTACAAATTCCAAAGAGGTTGGCCCATCGATATTCTTCTATGAATTCGAGAAAACAAGCAGAGAAAAATAATTTTTTAGCAACGAAAATGAGAAATAAGTGTATTTTCATGTACTAAAGCCATGGCGAGTTGCTCGTCAATGATGTTGCATATGGCGGCAATTTTGAAATGATCGCTCTTTACTACATGATGTTCAAATAGGTATAACTCCCGTGTTTCTTGTCCAATTTTGATCAAATTTTCACCAATTATGCCTCTTATTCTGCTTATTCAAATAACGAATTGTTTTATCAGGCCCGGAATACCCCTTTAATTAAACTAAGATTTAAGCCAAAGAAATTCTCAAAATTATTTGATCCACGAGGTAAAACGGAAGGTCAAAATCTCATGTCAAAGGTTATCTCATCCAAACTCGCTCATGCATGAAAACAAATTGCATAAATGGATTGCAAATAACATCCCCAGTCCAATGACACCATTACAAAATAATTTGACCCAACCGTCGGTTTATGGACAATGGCCATTTGATGGTGCCCACGCCCATTTCTTACAAAACTCCCATGTAAGAAACGACCATAGCGCCAAAACCGTTGGGCGGATCGGGCTAAAACTTAGATATTTGCTTGTTGAACGGTTGAAATATCATACATACCAAATATTAGCAAATCTGAAGGGGGTGCGATGAAATCCATTGGGTAATTTGACTTGGAATGACCCTTATACAATGATGGGGCCGTAAGTGATTCTTTTTCAACTTGAATTAACATCTTGTTACTATACTTAACCTAAATAGTCCAAATAAAAATGCCCCAAATACAAATTTGTAACGTCAAAATTATGTTCCTCTTTTGTCAGAATGAAGTAGTGACATCTATTGTCATATGGAAATTAAACATGGCAGTTGATATTTGATTAAAGGGATCTAGTAACTTTGTTGACATGTGCAAAAAGCGATGAGTGGTTAATACAATGTATATTGTTGTTATCTGATATCTCCACTGGGTGTTGTGCGAAAATTTCAAGTTAAATGGATTTAATATGCCCGAGTAATGAGCAAAAATGCAAAGTGACATTCACTAACTCATTGCACTCACTTTGTACACAGTTCTGACGATCCATTGGATAATTTGACATCTGAACACTTCAATCGTAAGTATCTTTTTAACGAAAGGGAAATTTAAAAAACCGAAACCTGTCCCATACTTTTTTTGTTAATAAGATTACAACAAGGTATGACTGAGGGAACCGCTAGAACTTCAATTGGATTTTGAGGATTTGGACAATGTTACTAAGTCCCTTTAACATGTATTAAACTTACATTTAACCAACTATTGCTATTTCTCCAGCTATAGTCCTACTTTTATCCATGTCACATTCATCTAACAAATATCAGGTTTGTCTATGACCTTTCAAGCTCATTTGCCGAAAACGAATTTTGAGACTAAAATCGAAAAATCCAAATGATTGCTTTTTAAACTCCTATTATAAGTACAATGGTCTTGATATTTTTTTAATTTCGTTTGATTCCCCATATTCTAAGCTTCCAGCAATGTATGATTTGTAGGGGATAGCTTCAATGTTGGGAAAGATATTAACGATATCGCAAAAGTGCGCACAAATGTCAAATAATACCCCACTGGGCCCCTTAATCCACAGGTTTCCAGTAGATGGAGGGGAGTGTATAAGCCTAAACCCAGAATACGATGTTGACGTGGGGGCTTTCGTTATAACTATTATACCTCAGCAGGAAAGGTGTGAAGTTGGGGGTTGGGGGAGAGAGAAACAACCCATTAAATGTAATACCTGGACCAGTTGTGCTCGAAGTTTCGAATGCGGTGCTCGTGCTGAATGCAGGCTTAGCAGAAGTGATCTCCTCCTCGAAGGGTGCATACAAAAAGTCACTGCAACTGCAAGTGTCCTGATATATCAAAATGTCATTATCGGTTGAACAACAACTCATCGCTTGTTTTGGGTCCATCCAGAAGACAGCATATATCTGATCACTAAGAAGCGTTGAAGGCTGAAGATAGAGCGACTGCTGGGAGTTTTGAAAACAGGCGATATTTGCATGGTCGTCACTACCAACGGTAGCATTGCACTCAACACTCAACCAGTCATTGACAGGAACCTTGGGTTTGTGAACTGCACACATAGCCTTTCCAGGCGGAAATGATACAGCGATGTCAGTGATATAATTCTTGAAGAGCTGAGAGTCACCTTTGATTTCTGAAACAGTTATCAAATATTTTCCTTCATCTGTCTTTTCGAGTTTGGCAATGCTGAAGGAAATGGTCAGGTTGCTTTGATCTAATGAGAGTTCGACGTCAACGCGTCCATCCTGACCTGGTTTCAAGCCACGCGGATCAATCTTGTTCTGGTAGAAGAACGGTTGGGACATGTCAATGAGAGCGGCTATGCAGGAGTACTCAGGATCTTGCAAGGTTAGTTCATAGATAAATGTCCGGGTGACGTTGGTTCCTATGGGGAATGTGGTTGATGCAACACCAGTGGAAAAGCAGACGACGAGGAGTGTGATCGGCGTCATCGGTGAACGGAACCGTTGTCTAGAGACCATGCCTCTGCTCAACGTCAATGATTGTGAGCAGAAAGGGTGGAAAATTGTTCAGTTTATTAATATGGTTAGTTTGTATCAGTACAATAATTTATATATGGGTCTTCAAACCATATATACGAACATACACAAAGAGAAATATCACTAATTGACACATGTTCACGAGAAAAAAGTCCCCTGAAAAATAACGTCATATTTTACAAATTCACCGTATGATTGTTAACATTCAGAAGTACTTGGCATACGATATGAGACACTAACAGATACGGTAACTAAATAAATACAGTGTTTTATATCTAGAAGATGAAACATTACCTAATGATACCAAAGAAATCAAACTTCAACACAAAACAGTTCCTTTGCCACAGAACTATCGTAACATATTAATAAAACAAATATAAATTATAAATTGATTCGGGTAATAATGATAATAATGATAGGTCGTATTTATATAGCGCCTAATGCAGAACAGCCTATTATTACGCCTAGTCATATAGTACAGTTCAGACCCGCACAATTATCTTGAACACATTCTCAACTCCCCGGGGAGCATACTAGCGGCGGGCAACCCTATAGGTGCACCAAGCTAATATTCACCAGACCAGGTACCCATTTATACACCTGGGTAGAGAGCAGCAATGTGGATTAAATGCCTTGCTGAAGGGCAAACGGAGTGGGCTGGGTTCGAACTCGGGATCTCACGACCGGAAAGCACGCGCTCTACCAATCTGCCACACCACTTCCATTGCATCTATATTGCATCTCTATTTAATGACTAAATTGATTCGTATTTGATCAAACAGATCCTATTTTATGTATTTTACCGTCTAATGTATCTAGTGCAAAGGTGCACATTCTATACAACTACTTGTAATAACGCTTCATAGTCATATGAATAAAAAAAATGCAATCATACCCACTCAATACAATTCATATTAAAGGGGCAGTACAGTTTTGGTAAGGCTGAACTTTAGTAACCAAAACCTGCATAGTAACATTACAAACTAATAGTTATAACAAAATTACTAACGACTAAGTAAAAAGCCTGTTATCATTAAAAAAGAACCATTAAAACACAAGAGGGCGCTCTCTAAAAAAGCATTGGTTTCAACCATTTTTTCATACAAAATTATGCATGTGATGTTTTGTTGAGATAATGATCAAATAGAGAGATCATCAACAACTATTTAAAACCCGCTTTTGAAAATATTTGAAAAAGTGTAAACATTTTTTTTTTCTTCCAAAATTATCGAATAAATCTGGGGCCCAGATTTATTACAATCGGATATATTTATTGATATTTCAGCCATTTCTGAACCGATTTTGACCAAATAAAGTTTATTCTGCCATTGAACATGTTGAAATTGCATGTTTGTTTAAAATTCGATATTCATTTTTTCATTAGCTCACACAACATTGTGTTGTTGTGCAGCGCCCTCTCTACCAAGACTGAACCTTTAAGCTGAGCCATAACCACGATAACCCTGATAACATACATTCTTTACTGCCCAGTATTCTTCTGATTGGAATTGTCAATGAAGGAATTATATTACAGTATTATTTGATGTTCTTAAGTCGGCAACATGACGTAAAATCATACATATTGCTTGTTATTGTGATGTCACTCCATACATAACAATCATTCATAAGCTACCTTATCAAATCTACTGCATAAATCCTAATAAAACTTTATCTCCAATATTTCCGTAACATAGACTTCGAATTAGCTAACTCGCTTAAAGACATACAAACACGATTAAATCCCTATATAACGTATCGACACGATCAACAGGTGACTAACATGCATTAAAGTCGAATATTATCATAACATTACGATTACCTGTGATATTGGTCACGTTCATCCATGGCGTATGCAGAGTCATTTAGTGTTATAGTGATCAATTGTAGTATAATAGTTTTGTGAGTGCATATAGTTCTTCGTTAGCCTGTGTAACTTGTGTATGTTACGTATACGTTTTTCAACGTCTATACATAGCGTCATGTGACCACACATAGCATTGCTATGATGTTGATGATGTTGAAAACAAACCCTTTACTGCTAGATTTTTGAGGTCATGATAGAGTAAATACAGGGCCCACAATATTCCCTTTGGCAATGGGTTAGTGGCAGTCATATGTGGGAACAATGCAATGTAATCATGGTAATAGGTAAACAAACAGTTTATAACAATGGATCTTTAGTATCTGTTATGATACATGCCTTGTGTTGTCAGGTGGGGTATAACTATCTTTGGAGTAATTGTCTTCAGCATTATTTGCCCGGATAGGGGTTAATTATCCTCGATGTGGGGGATCGTCCAGGGGGTATTATTTATTAAACATTTCCAATTCATCAAACAAGTTACTTTACTGACGATGCTTACGGTTAAACAACTTTAATTGTTGTATATGTTTGTAATGATTTCGGGTTATCGCAGATCTTGTGTGGCGATAGTCGCCTACTGTTAATATTAAAGGGATCTAGTAGCAAGTGCACACGCACTGACGAAGAGTTGATACAACATATTTCACCTATCTGATATGTTCACTGAGTGATGTGTGAAGAGTGTATGGCATGAATGTAGTATGACTGAGTAATGAGTCAAAATACAAAGTAATATTTGCTAACTAATTGCACTTACTTCACACACAGGTGAAAGTGTCCCATTGAGACTTTAAAACCCGAAAACGTAAATCATGAATATCTTCATAACGCAATCAAAATTCGTAAATACGAAAACCTGTTCCTTGCTTCTATTGCATGTAATTCGAAACAATATATAGAGAACTGATAGAGTTCTAAGTAAGTTTCGTGTACATTATGCGATGTTACCAGGTCCCTTTAAAGTGGAATACTGTATTGTGCATTTATTGTCTGTTATGAAAAAATGTGAATGGGCGACATCATTCCCGAGCATTTGAGAAGAACACTACGATCAATAATAATTCCAGTTCGTACTTAGCACTGATCGTGACGTCACTATAGGTGCTTTCATTATGATGTCAATGTCTCGCCCAAGAATCAACATTAATTTGAAAAATAAATATTAATTTGTATTGCTGTGAAAACTATCAGGATACTAGACACATGTTGGTTCTTACCACATCACAAAATCGCGGATTGGCGAGGGGGCATTTATCGGCCCGCCATAAACAGAGCTTTTAATGGGTCTTGTGTGATTTGACATAATACATTCTATAATCATATTATTGTAAGTCGCACATGGATGTTCCAGTGATTTGTTGCCATGTGTAACTGGCTAAAAATTACCAGGAAAGCCCACAGTTTGTGCCCTATTAGTTGCCGTGAAGGCAATGCGACCAGTTCTAACCCACTAGCAAAACCTCAAAACAATTGAAAGGTGTAAGGTGTTTAGAACCTTTATTAAACCTATTTTCGCGATTACTTCGCAATGCTTGAATATTTTACGGTGCCACTTCATGACTTTTTTCCTTAGAGTCTTGCGCATCTTTTGATACCAAATTTGCGCACATGTGATCAACGATCTGGGTGTTATGTAATACTTTGCGATCGCGTGTCACTG
Organism: Echinarachnius parma; assembly: GCA_037951105.1. Classification (NCBI taxonomy): domain Eukaryota; kingdom Metazoa; phylum Echinodermata; class Echinoidea; order Clypeasteroida; family Echinarachniidae; genus Echinarachnius; species Echinarachnius parma. The sequence continues at coordinate 18,372 of JBAMJV010010793.1, read as the reverse complement.
AAAATTCAATGTTTCGGGTTAATTGTTCCATATATAACATACAGAGTGTTTAGATGCACCTTTTATGTTGCAGTTTTATACCCATCTTTTCACATGTACTGTTAGTATTCCCATTAGGCATGTGAAACAACCTTATTGCATTCTCATTTGCATAAAACAATACAATATACAAATAATAATACAAAGAAAAACAAAGAAAAAACAAAGAAAACGGTAAAACTAAATCAATTTTCATGATTATCCTGTTGTCTTATTAGTGATTGTGTAAATGTATATAATCTTAGCATGTATATTGTACCAGGAACACAATTTCTTATCATAGGAATCACCATATATGAAGACAAATACAAAAAATACAGAAAAAATACAATTTGGGCACTCTAATTAGCATATTCTAATTAAAATTTTGTTTTAAAGGGATCTAGTAACTTTGTTGAGATGTGCAAAAACTGATGAATGGTTGATGCAATGTATAATGTTGTTATCTCATATGTCCTCAGGGTATTGTGTGAAAATTTCAGGTCAAATGGACAATGTATGGCCAAGTAATGAGCGAAAATGCAAAGTGATATTGGGTGATATTCACCAACTCACTGCATTCACTTTGTACAGGGATGAAAATCTCGCCCGGAGATTTTCTTATCTAAATACTTCAATCATACATATCTTTGTAATGAAAGGGAAATTTGAAAAACCGAAAGCTGTCCCATGATTTTATTGTTAATACGAATACAACAAGGTATAAAGGAACCGCTAGAATTACAATTTTATTTTGAGGATTTGGACAATGTTACTAAGTCCCTTTAAACTATGCAATATTGTAGAGCTCGTGGATATTTATCACCATGCCAAATTTGGAGTCGATCGGAGTTTCGGTTGCCGAGATCTTAGGGGAGGGGGGGGGGGGGGCCTTTTAGCCCCCCCCCCCCCCCCCTCCCCACCTTGTTTTTTAAAGGTTCAAAATAGCCTCTTTTCAGGGTTAAGCTTATACTACCGTGACATCTAAGGAGTGTGGGCATCATATTAGTTCTCAAAATTGTAACGTTAATGTGACTTTACCACCACCACTACCATACAATTGACCCAAAATACGATAATTAAGATCGAAAATGCGATACTTCTAGCCCAAAGTTGGCGATCTTGCGCCGAAAATCACAAGATTGTGCCTAAATGCATATAACTTTGTTATTCAAAACTTTAGAGGAGCGAAGTGCGTTGGTGTACGGGAGGGAACGCTGCAGTGATCAGGTAAATATCACTCGCAATATCTGATTCACATCGTGTGCTGACGATTCAAAGCTCAATTGCACGAACATCGTATTCATGTATAGCGCCAACTTGTGGATGTAGGTTTAAAAAAGCCGTATGCTTTCCCTCGTCGATAAAACGTATACAGTATTCGTTTTGCTTGTTTGGTGATTTATGTGTGACCTTTATCCGTCGAAGTTATGTATCATCATGATTGCTATTGGTATGTTATTGTCAGATGTTGTTATTACTCTTTCCACAATAACCAATATCATCACAAAATTATTATCCCTATAACAGTCATCGTTACCACAACCATCATCATCACTAATCATCACCATCGTCATCGTTATCATCACCATCATCATCATCATAAATCATCATTTTCACCATCATAACCACCAATAATCATCATCATCATGTTCATCATCATCATCATCATCATCATCATCATCATCATCATCATTATCTTCATCATTATCACCATCATCATCACCAATATTAATAACCATCATCTTCTTCATCATCATCATTATCATCATCGTCATCGTTATAATCATCTTCAACTTCTTATCCCTCGTCATCATCATCATCATCATCAATTATCTTTATTACAATCACCTTCACCTCCACGACGACGACAGCCGCCAATACGACCCTTATCGCTACCACGACGACCACCACCAACACCACCACCATCAATATATAGTAAAAGTAATATAAAGATGAAACACATTTCTATTGGCTATTCAAGAACAATAAATTAATTTCTGTTACCCAATAACGTACCGCATATAGGCATGACCCTGAAGTCTGAGATGGCTGACCTTAATAACAAATATATTTCTGTGTTTCCCTTGCATCGATGGAGTATACAAATCCATTTAAATTGTCCATTATTTTATTTAGAATTTTCATTATAAATGATACATATGCAGCATAAAGGCGGAGCCTTATGTTAAAGCTCCACCCTTTACATTTTTTACTAGATCTCAAACATTGCATTGTAAAGACTAATATTGTTTAACAGAAAGTAAATATGCATGTATATGTTGTGTTTGTCAACTAGATGTTGCCTTTTTACTTTGCCCTCACGTGTACTTAGATATAACCTTCCCAAACTGATTACCATAATATTGGAACACATACAAATACACGCACGCACGTACGCACACACACATACATACACATACAGCCACCAACGTACACTGACACACACAGTCGATCCAAATTCGTGTATACCAATGTTTGTTACAGGGATAGTTGAGTTTTGGTAATGAGGGCGCTACACAGACAATGAAAAGCTGAGTGTCAAATTTGATAGAGCATACAATTTTAATGACAGAATAAACTTTTTTAAAATAAAAATCGGTTCAGAGACGGTTGAAATATCCATAATTATTGTGGAGCACCACAATAATAAAATACTGTTGAACCAGCCGTTTAAAAAAAAGGTTACACTTTTTAAAAATTTACAAAAGATGTTTTTTTAAATATTTTGTTGATGATCTCTCTATTTAATCATTAGTTGAACAAAACAGCACATGCACAATTTGAATTAAAATGGTTGAAACCAATGAGTTTTAGAAAGCGCCCTTTGAGTTTTAACGGCTCTTTTTTTAATGATAACAGGCCTTTTACTTAGTCGTTTTTATTGTTGTATACCTTTCGAGCACGGTGGAGTTATAACTATTAGTTTGATATGTAATGGTGCAGGTTTTGGTTACTAAAATTCAGATTGACCAAAACTGTACCCTTTTTACCAAAACTCGACTATCCCTTTAAGGTGAAATGATAATCTTTTTGGCAAATGCAATATTATTATAAGTATGCTAATCAATAATGGTCGAGTACAATGGTCATTTCAGGTGTAAATCTTTATTCACGATAAATACAGTGATGTGGTCACGCAGTGAGCCAATGTGAACAACATGTGATATGGTATGCAATGCTTACAGTGCACACTCAATACACTGAGATACGTACACGGACATCGATGACGTCCGATATCTACTAGTCTATAATATCAGACCTTAGTACTATCAGCACAGCAAAAGCTCGGTGTTTTAAATCTCTGTACATATACTTTTAATCCTCTTCATTTCTGTTCAGTCAAACCCGTCTATAAGAGCCGAACTGCCTACAGTGTCCAACAAAAAACAAAACAGCCTATAAAGGTCACCTGTTTACAGTGGTTTACCAGGATGTAACACTTTCCTTATTTACCTTAAATTGTCACTATACATGATATGCACACGTCTGACAGCATTTATAACACTTATTTACAAATGTTGGCCCATAAGTTATCAATGATTATTTTCTCGCAGGCTCGCTGTTACAATTGTAATGTAAGGATACGGCTAATATGCTACACTTTTATACGCCTATATACATGTATACATTAAACACTAAAACAGCACGATATAATTAACAGCTTACATTATTTATGGAACTACGAAAGTTATTACAAAGCAAACAAAAGCAATTTTATGTTATACATCGAAAACGAAAATACCCCCAATACAAAACAAATCAAACAAACAATAATATTTACAAATTATGAATCAAATAAAGATTTTAAAGTGAGAACCTGAACGCGTCATGGAATCATAGACATAACGCAAAAAGTACGTTCCACCTAATCAACTCCTCATAATTTGTATGGCCAAGAATTGTCTCAAGATTTCGTCTCCTCAAAATATGTCATGTACATGGTATCAAGAAAACTATGTGTAAAATTGGTGGTGACCATTGCTTCATGGTTGACTGAGCACACATTAAAGAAAAAATTGTTATATTCAACAATTCACAGAAGTAATATCATTATTCCAGTTTATTGAGAATGTTGACATTTTAAATTGCACTGTACACATGAACACCTCTATAGGTGTAGTTAAAAAGGGAAAGTCCTCGACATGTCAATTGCTGTGCTTTCCCTCGCATCCACTGTGTAAATCAAAATTGTAATGTCTTTATACTGTATGTATTTAAAAAAGGTGTTTTCCATTTGTATTCTTGAGAGATGTGAAATATAAACTAAACTGAACTGAATGTATATAGTTCATACAGCTTACCATATCATAATTCCATTTATTGCATCACAGTTTATAATATAGCTAATATTACTACTTCGACAGCTTCGACATTTATCACATCCTGCTAAATTTGATTATTTACTCTAGGTATTTTGTAAGATAAAGGCCAACATCGAAATAGCTCAAACGAAACGAAATAACTGGCATAATTTGACTCAAATCTGCATGGTCAATTTACCAAACTGTGCTAAAGATAACCATAACGATGTAAACATCCGGCAAAGCAGGTAAAATAGTATAAGTATAATGAATCAATGAGACGAGCAGTTTTCGAGTATGAATTGGTGTTAAAAGCGGCTTTTAACTTTTCCTGACATGTGCAACAATAGGCAAATTGTTGATAACATATTTATCATATTTTCTGTGATATGTTATGACCACTGAGGTTCTAGGACTATACTACCCAATGGACAATCACCCCCGGACGATTACCCTCGAACAATTACCCCTAAGAATAATTACCCCGAGACAATTACCCCCAAGACAACTGCCCCATGGACAATTACCCCAGGACGATGACCCCATTATGTGTATCTGTGTGTGTGCGCGTATGTGTGTATGTGCAATGTGCATGTTCTTGTGTACTTGTTCATGCAAATAATTGGCGAAAAATAAGTACAATTTTTCCGAGGGAGTGGCGAGGAGTTATGTTCAGTTTGTTGTAGTACTTATCTGTTTACTTGGATCTATGTACGCACTGATGATCCAGTTGGGATACCGGACTTATAAAACAACTTCGAATTAACGATTTATTATCCATATTAATATTGATATTATTATCATTATAATACCTATTATTATTATTACATAACTAATATTATTATAATTATTATTAATATTATTATTTATACTATTATTATTATTATTGCTATTGTAATTATTATTATTACTATTATTTATCACTTTCACAAATCCTGATAAATGTCATCAGTTTATTCGAGTTATATGTTTCACTCAGTTCCGCCACACCACAAGGAACTATTAAACGTATCTGGAAGCTGAGACAATCAGGAACCTGAAGCAAGGTCAATCAGGAAGAACTATATTTAGACAAACTTGTTTGTCAGAGATATCCTACCATCTCTACCTACATCAACCCATCCAACATCAGCAAAAGCCACATTTAGTTGTCATTATTTTATCATTTATAATGGGGAAAACCGGAACAAAACATTTCATACATTAAGACCTCGCTCTTAAATGTATTCATCGGCACAAAATGGCAAACAAGTAAATACAAACTCAAAATCGATCAAAGGAAAATATGTCCAACATAGGGCTCCCGAAAGCACAACTGTAAATGTTTGTTTTATACATTTCATTTTTTTTGGTACTTTTTCTTTCTGAGACACACGGTATAAGTATCTATGCTTTATTGTATATTCCTTATTTGCACAATACGTGTATATGTTTAGTTTGAAAATTGTTAACTGAACTAATTGTCGAGCCATTCATACAGTGTTCCAAATCTCAATATATACAAATAATTGAATATTAACAAGTTTCAACCGTTTTAAGTTTCAAACATCAATTACTAATGAACACCATACACAACAATGATATCTTACATGTACTACAATTGGGAGAGGCAAAACAACGCAGCACAATAAACCTCTACCACAAAAGAACAGAAAATGTACCGTAAAAGATTAATTAGAAACGGTTCTGAAATAAATGACTATTCTTATCCCTGTATAAGCTCCACAATGTTAACATGTGCATGACTGTATATGTCACACTTAGAATGCCACACACATAATGAACAAATAATACAAGCGATGGCAAAATCCGATTGTAAATCGAAATAATGAGCATTTACAAATGATACACAAACACAGAAGTATAAACCAAACAAAGCAACAATAGAGACATTACACAAGAAATAGATATGGCACTATAATGCTATTTAACAAATCCTTGATTGACTTAAATTACTGAAATGAAATGAAATCAATTCAAAGGGTGACTAAATTACAAACTCATGTTGACTTTTGTTGATCTGTAATAATGAATACATCACATATCTGTTGACTATTAATTTTTATGTACATTTTTGTCATATTTTTTCAATTATTTTTTCTATTACTTTTATTCTACCTGCTAAGCTTCACCCCTAAGAAAAACCCATCCAGAAGCAATTGACTTTTGTGACATCATAATACCATTCAACCATCAGTCAGCTAGATAAACAAAAGACATTGGTATGTCACTTCCTATCAACTGACCACCTGTTCACAATAGCATTGCAAGTTTTATACAAATCCCACTCACCATGAAAAGAAGGGTTTCAATGAAAACATCCAATGCTAATGCAATAAGGTACTCAGTGGGTGATAACATATATTTTGTTCATGTTTATCTAGCTGACTGATGGTTGAATGGTATTATGATGTCACAAAAGTCAATGCTGGAGGATTTTTTTAGGGGTAAATCTTAGCAGGTAGAATACAAATAAGAGAAAAAATAATATCAAAAATATGACAAAAATGTACATCAAATAGTCAAAAGATATGTGATGTATTCATTATAACAGATCAACAATAGTTAACATGCATTTGTAATTTAGTCACCCTTTTAATGAAAAGCATTCATTTATGAATTAATATTTATAGTAAATGTAATATTTAAAATCAAATGCACACATTTCATTTCAGCATTTTAAGTCAATCAAGATGAACCAAACATAACATAATTATAGTGTCACACCTCTTTCTGGCGTATTTCTAGCAGCCAAATAATGTTACGTTAATTAAGAATTTGACTTTTTTTTTGATGTTTGATCAATACGTTTGCCCCATGAATAAGACTGAATAATGTAATTATAACGCTTTCATTTGATATTCAAAGAAGATTACTTCATCTCTAAGGCTGCAAAGCGTTCTTTCTCGACCAGTACAAATCTCGACCAGTACTCAAGTATTTTATAATTAGTATAGTATACTAATTACACTATAATACATTTTGTTAACATATAGAGGTTTATTTCTACTGATATCTTTATAAACTTATGATGATGGTCACCCGCTGAAATCTAAAATAATCACTCAGAGTCAAGGGTGTCAATCCGCCGCTTTGATTGAATTTATCTTAGTGATTAATTCAAAAGTTACTATCAACATTTGTTGAAATTGAATTGTTCTCATTTCTAAATCCATTTTAAACTACAGTATGCGAGTCAACACAGATGAAGAAAATATCATCCTATCCTAGGTGAAATGAAGGGCGCCGTATTTGATTGTATAATGTTCCATGGTGATGTTAAATTGTTTGTAAATAGGTTTGATGTCCTCTCATTAAGGGGTCAAAATGCACAGCTGAGCACAGCATGCAGGAGCCGCTCCGGGAGCGGCTCGAGGACAGGCCAAGTGTCCGAATTGGTTTATCAACGGTCTGTTCTTCATCCATGGACCGTATATCATGTAAAAGTGGAGTAGAGTCCATACTACTATCGGCATCGGGTCTACGAGAATTAGCGTCCGTGCTCCCATCATCATTATTCCAAGAAATAACGTCCATACTCCTTCTGGAATAACAGTATTTAATAATTACCAAGTGAGACCTAAAGATGTGGACCGTACCGTGAATAGCGCCCATGCTCCCATCACAGACCTTATCGGGAGTAACGCACATGCTCCAATCACAGACCTTACCGGGAATAACGCCCGTGGTCCCATCACAGACCTTACCGTGAATAACGCCCGTGCTCCCATCACAGACCTTACCGTGAATAACGCCCGTGGTCCAATCACAGACCTTACCGGGAATAACGCCCGTGGTCCCATCACAGACCTTACCGTGAATAACGCCCATGCTCCCATCACAGACCTTACCGTGAATAACGCCCGTGCTCCCATCACAGACCTTACCGTGAATAACGCCCGTGCTCCCATCACAGACCTTACCGTGAATAACGCCCGTGGTCCCATCACAGACCTTACCGGGAATAACGCCCGTGGTCCCATCACAGACCTTACCGTGAATAACGCCCATGCTCCCATCACAGACCTTACCGTGAATAACGCCCATGCTCCCATCACAGACCTTACCGTGAATAACGCCCGTGCTCCCATCACAGACCTTACCGGGAATAACGCCCATGCTCCCATCACAGACCTTACCGTGAATAACGCCCGTGCTCCCATCACAGACCTTACCGTGAATAACGCCCGGGGTCCCATCACAGACCTTACCGTGAATAACGCCCGTGGTCATATCACAGACCTTACCGTGAATAACGCCCGTGGTCATATCACAGACCTTACCGTGAATAACGCCCGTGGTCCCATCACAGACCTTACCGTGAATAACGCCCATGCTCCCATCACAGACCTTACCGTGAATAACGCCCATGCTCCCATCACAGACCTTACCGGGAATCGCAACCATGCTCTCATCATAGACTTCACAGGCAACATCGTCCATGCCCCCCTCGTAGTTACTGGGAATATTTACCTCAGTGTTATCGGTACTGCAGGGAATAGCGTCCCTGCTCCTACCACATACCTTCATGGGAATAGCGTCCTTGCTCCTATGGGCAGAAGAGTTTATGGACCCATCTGTCTGCATGACCATGATGGAGGGTTTTGCAGTCCGATCTTTCTTGCATTTCTTGTAAATGCTCACCACTGCAATCGCTATTGTCAGAAACTGAAATAAAACAAAAACATCAACGGATTGATAAAGTCAGCTATTTAATACGAATAAGGTCAGGTGTATGAGAAATACTGGTATCTGTTGCAATAACATGGAATTAAAACATCCACTAGATTTTATGGCAACTGCCTATTGATTTTACTATATCCAAAATCATTATGACATTTTTATTGGAAGATTGTTTTATCGTTCAAGCTGCGGTTCTTACTTTATGTTCTTCTTATTATTTATCAAGTTCCTTGAAAGTACATAGGTAGGTTTTTAGAAATACCATAACGCATATTATACAACTTTGATATAGAGTCTACAATATCTGTGAAAATGTACGCATCTTTATTCTTCACACAAGATCTCTACCAACTTGGTATATGTACGTGGAATATGATATCGTTATTGTAAAGTGAAGTGTCTGTTTGGTAATGCTCAATTCAATACATTTTCTCGTATTGTAGGATTAAGTTAATATTACAGTGATTACCCTTGTTTCACGTTTATAACTATGACAAGTACATTCCAATTTACTTGGTTATCATTAGGACATAATTCGACTGACTGGTAGTCGTATAATTACATTATGTACGGAATTCAAGAATTTCTCAATAATTCAGTATCCAAGGCATTAGTAAAACTGACTTTATAAAGACATGCAATAGCACAATGAATGGTTTAACAGAGTAGTTTAGTTTAGGGCTAGAGGGCGCTTCAAGAATTAGTTCATTATCGAGGTAATACATAACTTAGTATAATATTTTGTAGAGCATGTGATTCAAAAGATCAAACAAACTTCATTTGATACAAATCCGTTAAGAAACAGCTGGAATATTAATAAAATAATCCAATTGGAATAATTGAGGGACCCGCATTTATTCGATGAATTTATAACAAAAATGTAAACCCCTCAAAAAAAGTTCGGAAACTCAAGTTTGATCGATCATATCTCTCGTATTTTTTAATAAGCACATTCGAAATTGGTTTCACAATAAAGCCTCATTATATACCTTTCAAACGGTGCATTATGTGTAGTGATTATGCAATTGGGGCGATTGCAGTAGCCCAGAGAATAGGGGGAGGCAGGAAGTGAAATGTCGCAAAATGGCTCAATGCATTTAGTTTACGAGTGCATGACTGTGCTGACCAGTTTTTTAAAAGTTCACTTTCTATTGAATACTGCCACCCTTTCCATTCATCAAAATCATTGGTATTTGATACCATTTTAATGGAAATTACCTTTTCATTACGATGGCATATTGATCGTAATGATTAGGCAAATGGGTTGTGTGCAGCAAACCGGAATTTGGAGATGGGTCGAGTGTGAAATCAGACAAAAAGTATGGTGTTGACAAAAAATCAGAGCGTTGCATTTTTTTCGAGCTTTTGGGAGGAATTTTTAGCATTTCAAATGAAATATTCATGATTCAAATTGATATCAACGGAAAGCCCAACAACTCTTCTGTATGAAAATGTGAAATTTATAATGATTTTTGTAAAGGGCGGCTGCAGGGAGATGAATGTGGGGGAGCCTCAAAAGTGATCCATTTCAAAACGCTCTGATTTGTTGTCGGTGTCTTTTATATTGTGTGGAGGATGTAATGCGACTTGAATGAGTTGGCCATGAATGAGCAGAATTCAATTGAAAACGCATGAATAGTGCCTTGAAATCAGAGCGTTTTGAAATGGGTCACTTTTGAGGCTCCCCTACATTCATCTCCCTGCAGCCGCCCTTTACTAAAATCATTATAAATTTTACATTTTCATACAGAAGAGTTGTTGGGCTTTCCGTTGATATCAATTTGAATCATGAATATTTTATTTGAAATGCTAAAAAATCCTCCCAAAAGCTCGAAAAAATGCAACGCTCTGATGTTGTGTCAACTCCATATCTTTTTGTTTGATTTCACACTCGACCCATCTCCATATTCCGGTTCGCTGCACACACCCCATTTGCATATTCCTTACGATTAATATGCCATCGTAATGAAGAGAACATTCTAATGATTTTGATGAATGGAAAGGGTGGCAGTATTCAATAGAAAGTGAACTTTTAAAAAACTGGTCAGCACAGTCATGCACTCGTAAATTAAATGCATTGAGCCATTTTGCGACATTTCACTTCCTGCCTCCTCCTATTCTCTGGGCTACTGCAATCGTCCCAATTGCATAATCACCACACATAATGCACCGTTTGAAAGGTGTATAATGAGGCTTTATTGTGACACCAATTTCGAATATGCCAATTAAAAAAATATGAGAGATATGATCGATCAAACTTGAGTTTCCGAACTTTTTTTGAGGGGTTTATAAAATGTCTACACTTTTTCGAAAATATACCAAAACTGTTTTTAAATAGTTGTAAATGATCTCTGTATTAACTAATTATATTAAAGGGATCTAGTAACTTTGTTGACATGTGCAAAAAGTGATGAATTGTTGATGCAATGTATATTGTTGTTATATCATATGTCCACAGGGTATTGTGTGAACATTTCAAGTCAAATGGACATTGTATGGCCAAGTAATGAGCGAAAATGCAAAGTGATATTCAGTAACTCACTGCACTCACTCTGTTGTACACAGAAGAAAAACTCGCCCGGAGTTTTTCTTATCTGAATACTTCAATCATACATATCTTTGAAACCTGTCCCGTGATTTTATTGTTAATACGAATACAACAAAGTATAAGGGAACCGCTAGAATTAGAATTTTATTTTGAGGATTTGGACAATGTTACTAAGTCCCTTTAACATAACATTATAACATTCACACTTTTTAACAAGAAATGGTTGAAACGAGTATGCTTTTAGAAAGCGCCCTATTGTGTTTTAACACGGCTGTTTTTTTAATACAAATATCGTTGTAACCTAGCCGTTTGTAAGTTTGTATACATTTTAGTCATAGTGGAGTTCTAATTATTAGTTTGTCATGATATGGTGCAAGTTTGGGTCACTAAAATACAGTTTTATCAGAATTTCAATATCGCTTCAAATAAAAGAACCGATTCTAGATCAATGCGATCAAACCTGGTTTAAAAAAATCAATGAAATTGATACTAAAAACATTGCCAAAATTATGCTTCGAAATGCAATCATTGAGTTATATGATGGTGGGTTTATGCATTTATTAGTTTTTGCATTTTTCGAAAGAACCTTAGATCTAGTGATACAAACAAACGGTATATATATACCAGGAAAATGGGAGTTCCCTGTATATACTCACTCCACACGCCGTTGCAATATGTGTTCCGACTAACCAGTACATGTTTTCATTGGATTTCGCTGTGTGAAAAGGGGAGACAGTTAGTTCATTGCAAAGATCGAACATTTTAAAAATATTTTTTAGAGAGTAAAGATCACTTGAAATCTATTTTGGCTAATAACCACGATTTATCGTACATATTATATTTGTTTGTATTGGTTGGGTTAACGCTGGCATTTTTAAAAAAATATACATTTCCATTCATTTCATTTATTTATTTTCATATCCAAATCATAGTTAACAAATAAAATACATCGGAGTGTCACAAAAGTAAAGTCCATTGTATTGTCATAACTGATACAACCAACGTAAGCAAACCAAGTTTATCTTAAAGTACTTACGCGAAGAATATTACAATGTTGGAAATTATAAATAATAAGATAACTATGGGCATAAATACTATAAGTCCCATGTGCTACAGAGATTCAACTGAACAAGCAATTAGAAAACCCAACTCGGGATCGATACTAAATGCTCTTCGGACAAAAAATACTGTTCTGTTTTAGTGACGTCACAAGAGGGGCAGAACAAGTGTTAGCATACGATGTCTCATTGCAAATGTACATGGAAGAAGTGCACTCATTTTTTCTTTTTTATGTTTATCGTAACCATAAGTACACATTTGTTTTACGACATTTTGAAGGAAATGTACCTCAGACCATGAATATAATATTTATTCCCGTAGAATAAATAAACTTAATTTGATCAAAATCGATTCAGAAACGGCTGAAATATCAATAAATATATCTGATCGGAATAAATCTGGACACGGGGGTGGGGAGGGGATGTCATGGAATAATTGTATTAACCCTGATGAGGGTTATTGTTTAGGGGTAATCTAACTGGAGGGTAATTTTCTGTGGGGGGGGGGGGGGGGAGGGGGGGGGGGGGGTAATCGTCCTGTGGTAATTGACTTAGGGCTAATTGCCTGGGGCTAGTCATCCGGGTTGGGGGGGATTGTCCTGTGTGGTAATTTTCCTAGGGGGTATTTGTCCCGGTTTAATCACCCGCGGGTAATTTTCCGGGTGTAGTTATCGGGGGGGGGGGGGGGGGGGATTTGCCCCGGGGGTAGGAGGGGGGGGGGGGGGTAATCGTCCAGGGGAAATTGTCCCCGGGATAGTAGTCCTAAAACCCTTTTAATATCATAGCTACACAGAATAGTTGTATACCTGCATCAGTGGAATTTGAAGATCTTAAACCGGTGCTTGTGGTGTATGTAGGATTTGTAGATGAAACATTTTCTTCAAGGGGAGCATACAGATAATCGTCGCACTGGTCAAGTTCGAGCATGAATTCATCGTCGGTTGAACAACAATTAATCGCTTGTTTGGGATCTATCCAGAAAACAGCATATATCCGGCCACCAACAAGCGTTGGAGGCTGAATATATAGCAACTGTTTTGAGTTTTGGAAGCAGATGAGGCCTCCATGGTCGTCACTACCAACTGTAGCGTTACATTCAACATTCAGCCAGTAATTGAGAGGAACCTTGGGTTTGTGAACTGCACATATAGCCTTTCCAGGCGGAAATGATACAGCGATGTCAGTGGTATAAATCCTGAAGAGGTGAGAGTAACCTTTGAATTCAATAACAGTTATCACATAATCGCCTTCATCTGTCGTGTCAAGATTAACAATGCTAAATACAATGGTCAGGTTACCTCGTTCTAAAGAAAGATTAATATCAATGCGTCCATCCTGACCTAGATTCAAACCACGTGGGTCAATCTGGTTGTTATAGAAGAACGGTTGCTGCATGCCAAGGAGAGCGGCTGTGCATGAATATTCTGCATCTTGCAAGGTTAGTTCATAGATGAATGTCCGTGTGACGTTCGTTCCTATGGGAAATGTGATTGATGCAACACCAGTGGAAAGGCAGACGACGAGGAGCGTGATCAGCGTCATCGGTGAACGGAATCGCTGTCCAAGGCCCATATTCCACCTGTAACAGTTGTGAGCAGAAATGATGAATAAATAATTTTGGTTGCCTTGTAAGTGGAAAAGTTCCACTAGAATAAAAATAATGATAATTAAAATAGATGCCTAGCTAACAGTTATAATTACGTGGGAAAGATTCATACGGATCGGAGGAGGGGGGGGGGGGGGGGGGGGGGCGTTGGGGTAATCGCCTGCACTTCCTTGACTCCCTCAGCTAGGGAGCTTACCCTGATAACTAAAACAACGGATCTGGGGTGTATGGGGAAAGGGAGTTCGCTAATGCATAACATGCATAACATTGACCGTCTGCTCAAGCTTTTGTTTATAACGGCGACCTTCTGCTTTCTTTCTGTATACACGCAATGGCCCAGCCTATTTACTCTTATTCATTCATAAGTATTTTTGTTCTATATTATTATAGTATTGTTTGCATACCTTAAGTTCTATATTATTATCCATATTTAGTGTTGGTAGTCCTTTCTAGGACTACCAACAGTTCTTTTTAGGACTGTCCTAGAAAGAATACCAACAGTCCTTTTTAGGACTACACCAACACTCCTTTCCAAGACTACCAACAGTCCTTTCTAGGACTACCATAGTCCTTTTCAGGACTCATCAATCCACCCATCTCACATGGTGCAACCGCAAACCACACGTATTTTATACACCACGGTGACCATGGAAACCGATACTTACAAGCACCATTTAAGTACACTGTTGTTCATGAAGTTGGAATATTTTTCTTTAGATCCAACTTCATTATTTTTCCTGTTTTTTTTGCGCCTAATGAATAATTTTTGACTAAATATAGTGATTATATAATGTGTCTTAACTTCCAATGTACAATAAAAGGTTGCGTTAATTTGCGTTAATTAATTATGCCTTTTGTTTTGAGTTTTGAAAGGTAGGACCTTTGATGATTGGCCCCTCTCCCTCTCCAACGCATATGTCCAACAAGTCATCGTTATTCGTTATGGAACTGCGGGGAAATAAATCAATAACTAAGTTTGCACGCGTTCGATATAATATTGACCATTATAACGTGCTTCTTTCCGAATATTTCTTGAGCTTTTCCGAAATTAATCTCCATTTCCCCCGAATTTGAGGTGCATTTAGCCCGAATATGGCCATTTGTAATACTCTCGGGGGCTGCAGCCCCCAGCTCCCGCCTCGAACTCGAATTGAGTCTGTCGTATGTGCATGTCTCTTGTTATTTCAACATTTAAATGGTCAAATATTCAATTTCAAAGGATTTTCTGCCCAACATTTTGTATATTCTTTCAAATGGTTGGTGATAAAAGCGTACATTTTTCTGTGTGTGAGGCGTATCCAAATAATGCTATCTGGCTTTAACATTAAATGATGTTCGGCTGCCAGACTAGCAGGAGAAGACAAAGAGTAATTTTTTATATTCAAACATAAGACAAACTTACATTATGTTCATGATGTCGATACGGGTGTCATTTCATTCACTCGACCAAAAGTGTGTCAATCCACGTCTGCTATGAAAATTACTTTAAGCACCGATGATTTGATTACATTGAATTTTTCATGTAGAAAGTAAACATGCTATACTGCTGCTTCCTTTGCTTCACGATGAAAAGGGTGATAGCTATAGAGTGTGATAGCTTCAACAACGTTTCGATTTACAATGAACTATACTGAAAGCAGTTCTGAGGGACGGCATATCCGGGATCTACCTTGTACACTAAGTATTCATCCGTATAATATAATTTATACAAATATGTTATTATTAAATGCCAAATATGTTTTATTGACTGTTTTATGAAGAACACATTATGTATTCTTATTCATTCTTGAATTATGCGAAGTCAAATGTCAGAATAGTTCAGCTTACTCTCAAACTATATTAGTGTGGTAGTACATTTACGAGTCAGTGCTTCGGTTTTCTAGTCGGTTATATAGGCGTAGGAGCTAGTCGGGGTAGGGGCTGGGCTGCAGCTGCATCTCCCCTGGAGTTTTGAAAACATTTTTTTTTTGTCTTTTTGTTTAAGTTACAGATGTCCCCCAGAAGGTTAGACTTATAAATAACATATTTTGAATTCGAATTTTACAACTATGAGAGCATTCGAAATGAATGATTCTCATATCACGTGTTTTATACAATAACATTTCAAATGAAATACAAACCAACCAATTTAGTGCCAAGGGGCATTTCGGAAGTACCAATACTCAAGTGTAACTTTAAGACTACAAACTATGCCCTTTGACGTACTTATGGATTGTTCCGAAACCGAAACACACCATTATACAAATATATAAGCGTACATTTGATTTATATCGCGGAAGATAATGGAGTATCTATGCATACTGGACAATCAAGAAGTTTGGCTTTTTCAATAAGGAAATACAAAGTTTAGTTTGAAATGAATAATAATAATTAATAACTATTCATTATGAACATCATCAATTAATCTATGCCCACTCATACTGTGAAAGTCCATTATTTTCCTGCGTTAGCTCTTTACAAAATAATTTAGATATGCTTGTACGTAAATTATGTGTAAGTAATATGTAATATTATTTGTCATGCATTTATAACTTAATTTTCTTTTCTAACAAATTTAATGTGAATTCCGAAACTATAATTGGTCGTATTATACAATTCATCTTTATTCCACATCGGCCTAGATTTACCTGTATGTTTGAGAGTGTGTGAAATTAATTCATGAGTTGAAAAATATATACATGTAGATATACAATTTAAGACAATTTAAGACCTACAAAGACCAAAAAAATGAAGAGCCTCCCCAGAAACTATGATGTTTGTAGATTCACTGACCCTAACATTGTTGAAGCCTTCAAAGCCAGGATAGGAGGTGCCTTTGAGCCACTACTTCTGCTCCAGGACACAGATGTGGATGGGGTGTGGAAGAAATTCAGGGACACCACGAATGACATCACCAAAGAAGTAGTTGGCTTCAAAAGGTCCAAGCAAGTCAAGGGTCTCCCAGAAGAGGTTCGTAAGGCCTGTGAACACAGAAGGAATGCAATAATTCTCAAGCTGAACGAGCCCTCGGTCTGGAACAAGAAAGAATACAATATATTAAATAAGACTGTCAAGTGTGAAGTGAGGGAGTGGAAGAAGAAAATTCTCGACACAGAAGTGGAAGAAATGGAAATCGCTCACTCGAAGAACAACAGCCACGAGCTCTTCAAGAATGTGAAGAAACTTGCAGGTGAAAGAGACAAGATGCCACCTGCAGTGAAGAACAAAGAAGGCATCTTAAAAACGGCTCCCACACTTTAGCTCTCACCTGAACATGCAATTTCCAAGAGATGAAAATGTTCTTCACACCATACCTGACCCTCAACCTACAGACACCCCTAGTGAATCCTTCACAATCGGAGAAGTAGAAGCAGCAATTAAACGGCTGAAAAACAACAAGGGCTGCGGGTGGGATAAAATCGCTAAAAATCGCTAAAAATCGATACAAATTGGTGGACTACCAATAAGACAACTCGTGCTTCACATTATCAACACGGCATGGTCGGAAGGTAAAATACCAGAGGACTGGAGCAAAGGTCTCATCACTCCAGTGTTCAAGAAAGGAGACAAGCTAGATCCAGCGAACTACAGGGCCATCACTCTACTCTCCATACCTAGGAAAGTGTTCTGTAGAATGGTCCTCACGATAATTCAAGGAACCATAAACAATTACCTGACAGAGGAACAATGTGGATTTAGAAGTTCAAGAGGCACCCCAGATGCTGAGTTTGTCGTTCGACAGATCTTCGAAAAGGCCAAAGAAAGACGGGTACCAATCCACTGGATCTTTGTTAACTTTAAGGCAGCTTTTGACACCATATGGAGGGAAACTCTTTGGAAATGTCTGCGTTTCATTGGTGTGGACATGTCCATGGCTGACCTCATTGAAAACATGTACAAACAAACCAAGTGCTCTGTTATGGTGAATGGAAAGATAACCGAATGGTTTGATGTCACAACTGGTGTCCGACAAGGCTGCCTCCTCTCTCCAAGTCTATTCAACCTATTCCTGGATTTGTGATGAGGACATTCAAAAACTGGATGGTGGAGTACAGATGGGTGACATGCGGTTTAACAACATCTGATATGCAGATGACACCACTCTCATGGAACTGGTCTTTGAGAAACTCTAAGTCTCAACGAGTGAATCGGAGAAGGCATGCAGTAAATGGAGTA
>JBAMJV010010792.1:30000-46417 GCA_037951105.1 Echinarachnius parma | reverse complement strand
CTCCTATGCTTACCGCGCATGTACAATGTGTATCGCAAACGCCGTTCGCCGTTCGCATCGGCGGCCATCTCCATCATATTTCGTTCAAAATCTGTTCGGAGTCGCGCTAACACACGGAGAGAAGTCGAGGAGGCGCATAAATCACTGATTTTTAGCGGAATAGAGGGAAAAACCATAATTTTAATCCAACCGATAGTTGGATCACAATTGGAAAATGAATCGGTGGTAAATACCGTATCATATGTATAATTTTAAGCACAATTAGCGTGCAAAAACAATATATAACAGGGGTTTTACTTTTGTCGTTTGTAATTGTGTATACTTTTCGAGCATGGTGGAGTTATAACTATTAGTTTGTACCGTAATGGTGCAGGTTTTGGTTACTAAAGTTAAGTTTGACAAATACTCAACTATCCCTTTAAAGGGGAAGAGTTGTGTTTTCAGATGCTCTTTGTATGACAATTTCCCTTCAGCAGTCGTGGCGGCGAGTCTGGAATAGTGCTCGCAGGTGTCCCGACACATTCTTGATAACTGGATGACTTCTACGTGGTAATGCTATGGGGTTGCTCGTGTGCGGTATAACCAGAGACGTCGATCCTGCATGGGGCCAAACGTGACGGTGACCTCATCTGTCAATCACAACTCAGTTACTTATAAGATGAACAATGCACCTTCACCAAAGCTGAGCGCCTGCTCACAATAGTATCACATGTAATCCATCTAATGTAAACTGACCAGTGATGTCAATAGCTTATCAGTGCTTTAATTTGTCCTTATGATGGTTGAGGTTTTCTGACATACATGTAGCAACTGCTATGGAAATTGAAATTGTGTGGGTTGGAAGTGTATTCAAAGAAGATGTGATACTATTGTGAGCAGGCGCTCAGCCTGGGCGAAGGTGCATTGTTCATCTTTATACAAGTAACTGAGTTGTGATTGACAGATGAGGTCATATACAGAATGTAACTCTAGAGAGTTTTTTTTAAGAGGTGGGGCTTAGGCTTGCCTTAGCAAGATGAACAAAATAATTGCACAAATATTTTTAAATCAACAAAACATATTTCGGTTAACAGTTTACAAATATTTGATGTACATACACTAATAAAGATAAATAGAAGTCAACATGTATTCGCATTACATGGCCCCTTTAATAACATTTGGAATAATAATACAATTAAAGAATTTTGAAAGAGCCAGGTTATTCTTATGTTTTCCATTTTTTTTTTTATAATTTCTTGTGTATTTTTCTGTTTTTTTAACTTAAAGGTAGTGTTGAGTATTGGTATTTCCCGAAGTGCCCCCCGATATTTTTTTGGTAAGATAATGAAAAACTGACTGTCAAATTCGAAAGAACATACAATTTTAATGACAGAATAAACTTTATTTGATCAAAATCGTTTCAGAAACGACTGAAATATCCATAAATATATTTGTATTCAAAATGTTCTTCACCGGCAATATTTAGACTTTTTATAAAAATTTTAAAAAATGCTCGAAGACTACTTTGAAAAAAATCAGAATAGGTTTTTAAAAAGTCGTTGATGATATCTCTATTGAATCATTATTTTAACAAACATTAAATGCGCAATTTTGTATGAAAAAAGGCTAAAATGACCAATGATTTTTTTTGTAAATAGCGCCCTCTTGAGTTGTAACGGCCCTTTTTTAAAATGATAACAGGGGTTTTACTTAGTCGTTTGTAATTGTGTATACTTTTCGAGCATGGTGAAGTTATAACTTTGTACCGTAATGGTGCAGGTTTGTGTTACTAAAGTTAACGTTTGACCAATACTCAACTATCCCTTTATAAAGTATGTTATTTTTGTTGTTGTTTTATTTTATTATCACTATAATTTAACTAACCCCCCCCCCCCCCCCCCCCCCCCCCTCCTTTAAAAAATATGATGCCCTTAAGACGATTTTCAGAATACCGATTTATGACGATTTTAGCGGTGTATTATCTTATGGACTTATGATAAAAGATAATACAAAAGATAAGACGATTTTCAGAATACACCCCCTGGGTACGCCACTGGTCGGTTATAAGTTACAATTCATTGTAAGTCAGGTAATTTTTTCATTTTTTTCATTGTTGATTCAGTCCGGACATGGTCATATGGCCTGCATTAAGTGCCAATAAACTGTCATCTGAATTTACCAATCAAACTTTGGAGCACCTATCGATGTCTGTTCTTGAACACTGAATCGGAACTCTGGAATTCGAGTTACACATGAAATGACCATTGTGTAATGTAACATTGATACAAGTATTTACGGCTGCTGCCTTACACAAATCACACACACTGAAAATCAACACTTTGTTTTCTGTGTATTTAATCTCCTAAAATCGAATGATGACCAACTCAAATTCTAGCTATCTGATTGGTCAAGAGAAAACAATAATAACCGGTTGATTATTATACTCACATAGATCTAGCTTTCAACACGATTCAAGAACGATTATTTGTTGTACCAAAATGCACTTCATATTGTGTATCCTTGGATGGTCCATGCTTCGGCCATGTAACTCTGGACTTTGGACAGTGGACTTATAACAAACATGAACTACGAAGAGAGTGTTCAAATACCCGTTTATAAAATTTAAAAAAAACATAGTTCGGTTGTTTTAGTAAAAGGGATTTATATAATACAACAAAGTGAAGCATCTGATTCTGACGGTTTGAAATAGGTAAGACTAAGAGGTTTATATTGTTTTAGATTAAACATTTATATTCCAGGTTCAACATAAATTATAACTAAACATATGACTGCTTTTCATTACTAATTATGCACGTAGCTAGGAACACCGTTAAAATTGTGAATAGTTTTTGTTGAATGATTCCGATTATACCTCTCCTTATATGTTGCGTTCTTTTGTTCATATTATTTCTGTGAAAGTTAAAATGGCGTCGCCTAAGATCGTGCTGATGACAGGTAGCTCTGCAGGGATCGGATTGGCTACGGCGGTACGTCTCGCCAAGGACCCCGACAAGCGGTTCCTGGTCATAGCTATACCGTCATCTCCTTCGCTGAACAGGATGACCTCGTGGCTGCCTTGGGCGACGCTCTCGACAAGACAGCGTTCATCAAAGAACTCGATATCACGAAAGACGATCAGATCCAAAACGTGGTAGAAGAAGTCATTAAGGGGCATGGGAGGATCGATATACTGTGTATGTATACAATATCATGTTTTAGTATTATATACAAGTATAATTCATACTGAGACAACATGGAACATAGCATCACGGCGTTCATTGTAGCTATTAAATACTTTATGATGTTTACTTGAGTACCACAATCATAATTGGTTGAGATTCTATCGTAACTATAGCTTTAAAGGGGTAGTACAGTTTTGGTAAGGCTGAGCTTTAGTAACCAAAACCTGCACAATAACATTACAAACTGATAGTTATAACTCCACCATGCTCAAAAGGTATAGAAAATTGCAAACGACCAAGTAAAAAGCCTGTTATCATTTTTTTTAAAAGAGCCATTAAAACACAAGAGGGCGCTCTCTAAGAAAGCATTGGTTTCAACCATTTTTCATACAAAATTATGCATGTGATGTTTTGTTGAAATAATGATTAAATAGAGAGATCATCAACAACTATTTAAAAACCTCTTTTGAACATTTTTGTAAAAGTGTTAAATTAAAAAAAAATTAAAAAAAATCATCGAATAAAATAATCTGGGCCCCAGATTTATTCCGATCGGATATATTTATTGATATTTCTGCCGTTTCTGAACTGATTTTGATCAAATAAAGTTTACTCTGCAATTAAAATTGTATGCTCTTTCAAATTTTACACTCAGTTTTTTTTATTATCTCACAACAAAATTATTTCGTGCAGCGCCCTCTATACCAAAACTGAACTACCCCTTTAATGCCATATTATGCGTTAACCCGAATAAGGCAAGAATGCCATTATATGCCTCCCCCCTGATAGCAGACACTGGTAAAAATTACGTCAAATTTACGTCATTTTACGTCGGGTACGTCGTCTTAACGACGTCTTAAATTAACGTCAAAAAGTGAAGATTTTGCACCCGCGTTTACCGTGATATCGACGTCATATTTTGACGTGATATTGACGTATTTTTTTCCGAAAAGGCGTCTTTATGACGTCTTTAAGTCGTCAATTTGTACCATTAATTACGTTATTAAGACGACATAAAGACGTCGTATTGGTCAAAATAAGACGTGATTATTACGTCTGGATTTGACGTGATTTTCACCTTGTGTACGTCGTCTTTAAGACGTCGTAAATTAACGTCAAAAAGTGAAGATTTTGCACCCGCGTTTACCGTGATATCGACGTCATATTTTGACGTGATATTGACGTATTTTTTTCCGAAAAGGCGTCTTTATGACGTCTTTAAGTCGTCAATTTGTACCATTAATTACGTTATTAAGACGACATAAAGACGTCTTATTGGTCAATATAAGACGTGATTTTTACGTAATGATTTCACGTGATTTTCACGTCGTGTACGTCGTCTTAAAGACGTCATAAATTCACGTCAAAAAATGAAGATTTTGCACCCGCGTTTCACGACATATAGACGTCATATTTTGACGTGCTAACGACGTCTTTTTATGACGAAAAGACGTCGTATTGACGTCATATTTTGAAGCGATTTTTACATTATTAATTATTAATAATTTAAAAATTGAGATGGTTATGTCTTGTAGTATATTCCACAGTCAACAGTTTTATAACATGTAACACATAATCCTATCCTATTCCTAAATCCTAAACCTATCCTATCCTATAACCTACGTCTAACACCTTACTGATCAGTTGTCGTATAGGTTCCGTATATATATCCCGCTTCTTAGTATGTGAGATTTAAATGGTTAGTATTGACTGTTTAGTATTTCAAAGAGTTGATGCCTAAATAATTAATTTGCAAATCATGTTGAAAATATTAAAAACAGGTTGGTATTTATATTAGTTTTAATATCTGCAAAAACAAGATCATAATAACAATGTTTTCAATGTAAATAGTTATAAAAATTGGAATTTTACTTTGCACTCTAATGCGATTGTTTATAATCGATCATGAATGAATCCTGTATCCATTAGACCTGAAGACGTTAATCATAAGTCCTACTGTATTTTCTTTTGTTATTCATGTTCTAAAAGGTTTCTTTAGAAAATTTAGCAATATTACCACCTTGGGATCATTGGGTTATTTCCACTTTGATACGATCGTTTATAATCGATCATGAATTATTCCTGTAGGCGATCCTATTATGTTGTAGACGTTCATAAGTCCAATATTTGTTTGTTTGTTTTTACTCATGTTCTAAAGGGATTCTTTAGGAAATCTAGCAATATTACCACCCTGGCATCATTGGGTTATTTCCACTTTGATACTATCGTTTATAATCGATGATGAATTATTCCTGTAGGCGATAATAGGTTGTAGACAGTCCAATATTTGTTTGTTTTTTCTCATGTGCTTAAAGGTTTCTTTAGATAATTTAGCAATGTTATCTTGGCAACATTGAAAATTTGTTGTAGAATTAGCATTATACAGATAATCAGCTAAATTGCATATTTGTTTTATTAGGTCAGAGGCAGGCGCGCCGGAAGCAGTTTTGGATTTTGGGGGGGTTGGGCAAAACCCCAAGGGGGCTCACAATTTTGGTGTGTATAGGGGCTCATGCCCAACCACACTCTGGGTTGCCAAGTTTGAGCCAGAGGTGAGAGTGAGACATTGCGAGGGAGCGAAGCGACTGAGCGGGGGGAGGGTATGGGAGGGGGGTGTCCCCCCTCCCACGGTAGGGAGTTTTTGCATTTTTGGACTTGAAATTGTGCAATCTGATGCATACCTAGATAGGAAATTCGGCTGTATTTGGGAAAGCGTGATATGATTTGATCGACCAGAAAGTTTTAATATATTTTTCACGTAGAAAACAAATAATTGACACACTAATAAATATGTACCCCAAAACACACACACACAACACAACATAAACCATAATTATGCAACATTATGTATGATCCAACAACACACTGCCAATAATGAGTCCCGATGGAGCGAAGCGCCTGAGGGCTGGGGCAGGGAGGGAGGGGGAGGGTTTGGGAGGGGGTATCCCCCTCCCACGGTAAGAAAGATTTTGCATTTATGAATTTGAAATTGTGCAATCTGGTGCATACCTAGATAGGAAATTCGGGCTTAAGATTAACTGCATCTGGGAAAGCGTGTTATGATTTGATATATTTTTCACGAAGAAAGCAAATAATTGACGCACTAATAAATATGCACCACTCCCACATAAATATTGTATTTAGTGTCATACACAGTTCCAACATAAACCATATATGGCTTATGTATGATCCAACAACATGGCCTACAGCCAATAATGAATCCCTGATAGCAAACACTGGTAAAAATGACGTCAAATTTACGTCGTTTTTCGTCGTGCACGTCGTCTTAAAGACGTCTTAAATTCACGTCAAAAAGTGAAGATTTTGCACCCGCGTTTACCGTCATATATACGTCATATTTTTACGTGATAATGACGTATTTTTATCCGAAAAGGCGTCTTTATGACGTCTTGAAGACGTCAATTTGTACCATAAATTACGCCATTTAGACGACATAAAGACGTCTTATTGGTCAATATAAGACGTGATTTTTACGTCTGGATTTGACGTCATTTCCACCTTATGTACGTCGTCTTTAAGACATCGTAAATTCACGTCAAAAAGTGAAGATTTTGCACCCGCGTTTACCGTCATATAGACGTCATATTTTGACGTGATAATGACGTATTTTCCCCCGAAAAGGCGTCTTTACAACGTCTTTAAGACGTCAATTTGTACCATAAATTACGCCATTTAGACGACATAAAGACGTCTTATTGGTCAATATAAGACGTGCTTTTTACGTCTGGATTTGACGTCATTTCCACCTTGTGTACGTCGTCTTTAAGCCGTCGTAAATTCACGTCAAAAAGTGAAGATTTTGCACCCGCGTTTACCGTGATATAGACGTCATATTTTGACGTGATAATGACGTATTTTTATCCGAAAAGGCGTCTTTATGACGTCTTTAAGTCGTCAATTTGTTCCATTAATTACGTTATTAAGACGACATAAAGACGTCTTATTGGTCAATATAAGACGTGATTTTTACGTATTGATTTGACGTGATTTTCACGTCGTGTACGTCGTCTTAAAGACGTCATAAATTCACGTCAAAAAGTGAAGATTTTGCACCCGCGTTTACCGTCATATAGACGTCATATTTTGACGTGATAATGACGTATCTTTTTCCGAAAAGGCGTCTTTACGACGTCTT
The DNA here is from genome assembly GCA_037951105.1 of Echinarachnius parma. Classification (NCBI taxonomy): domain Eukaryota; kingdom Metazoa; phylum Echinodermata; class Echinoidea; order Clypeasteroida; family Echinarachniidae; genus Echinarachnius; species Echinarachnius parma. The sequence goes on along the minus strand of JBAMJV010010792.1, from coordinate 39,100 downwards.
GAAGACGTCAATTTGTACCATAAATTACGCCATTTAGACAACATAAAGACGTCTTATTGGTCAATAGAAGACGCGATTTTTACGTCTGGATTTGACGTCATTTCCACCTTGTGTACGTCGTCTTTAAGACGTCGTAAATTCACGTCAAAAAGTGAAGATTTTGCACCCGCGTTTACCGTCATATAGACGTCATATTTTGACGTGATAATGACGTATCTTTTTCCGAAAAGGCGTCTTGAAGACGTCTTGAAGACGTCAATTTGTACCATAAATTACGCCATTTAGACGACATAAAGACGTCTTATTGACGTCATAAAAAGGTCGTCCATACGCCAAAAATAATTGTTTAAATGTCTTTGAAAGACGTCATAATCACGTTGTAATAACGTCGTCTATACGACAAAAAATAATTGGAAAAAATGTTTTTTAAAAGACGTCACAATGACGTAATGAGGTCGTTCATAACACAAAAAATGATGGCAAAAACTAGTCTTGTAAAGACGTCATAATGACGTCTTAATATTGTCGTCCGTACGACACAAACCTTAATGGCAAAAATGGTCCTTTCAAACACATTATAAAGACGTCATTATAAAGCCTTTTATACTACAAAATAAATGCTTAAAAATTATCTTTTAATGACGTGATAATGACGTCGTTTTTACATTCTTAATATGACGAAAAAGCATTGGAAAAATGGTCTTTGAAAGACGTCACAATGACGTTGTAAAAAGGTCGTCCATACGACATTAAATGATGGCAAAAACTAGTCTTGAAAACACATCATAATGACGTCATATTAACGTCGTCGTACGACACTAACCATAATGGCAAAAATAGTCTTTAAAAGACATCATGAAGACGTCAATTTTAAGACTTTTTTATGACAAAATAAATAGTGAAAAAATGGTCTGTGAAAGACGTCAACATGACGTAGTAAAAAGTTCGTCCATACGACAAAAAATGATGGCAAAAAAACTAGTCTTGAAAAGACTTCAAAATGACGTCGTAAAGTGGTCGTCCATACGACAAAAAATGATGGCAAACAATAGTCTTGAAAAGACGTCAAAATGACGTCTTAATAATGTTGTCCGTAGGACACAAACCTTAATTGCAAAAATGGACTTTCGAAGACATCATAAAGACGTCGTTATAACGTATTTTATACTACAAAATAAATACTTAAAAATAATCTTTTAATGACGTGATAATGACGTCGTTTTTACATCCTTAATATGACGAAAAAGCATTGGAAAAAATGGTCTTTGAAAGACGTCACAATGACGTTGTAAAAAGGTCGTCCATACGACAATAAATGATGGCAAAAACTAGTCTTGAAATCACATCATAATTACGTCGTATTAACGTCGTCGTACGACACAAACCATAATGGCAAAAATAGTCTTTAAAAGACATCATCAAGACGTCAATTTTTAGACGTTTTTATGACAAAATAAATAGTGAAAAAAATGGTCTTTGAAAGACGTCAAAATGACGTAGTAAAAAGGTCGTCCATACGACAAAAAATAATGGCAAAAAACTAGTCTTGAAAAGACTTCAAAATGACGTCGTAAAGTGGTCGTCCATACGACAAAAAATGATGGCAAAATAGTCTTTCAAAGACATCATAAAGACGTCGTTGTTACGTCTTCTATACGACAAAAATAAATACTGAAAAAGTGATCTTTAAATGACGTAATATTAACGTAATTTTTACGTCCTTCCATACGACAAAAAAACAATTGGAATATGGTCTTTGAAATACGTCACATTAACGTCATAAAAAGGGCGTCCATACGACAAAAAATGATGGCAAAAAATTGGTCTTGAAAAGACGTCAAACTTACGTCTTTATAGCGTTATTGATACGACATAAACCCGTATGGCAAAAATGGTCTTTAAACGACATTATAAAGACGTCGTTATCATGTCTTCTACACGACAATAATACATTCTGAAAAATGGTCTTTGAACGACGTTATAATGACATCGTTTTTACGTCTTTCCTACGACAAAAAAAAATAGTGGAAAAATGGTCGTTTAAAGATGTTATAATGACGTCAATATTACGTCTTTTATACAACATAAGACATCATGTCAAAAATGGTCTTTAAAATACGTCATAATGACGTCGTATTCTGATCGTTTGTACGACATATGACGTGTTTACCAGTTTACGATCAAATTAAGACGTCATAAAGACGTCAGTCTGCTATCAGGGCCCCTCCTATCCGTGATTTCCCCGTTTGCTTTACAACGCGTGAGTATGACGCCCCGTTGCTGCGTGGATTTTTTCTTTCAAGGCTTGCGCATATTTTAAAATCAAATTTACGAAAATCTGACACATTGTTACGAAGTCACGTGACCTTTTGTCTTTGCATGTCAGCCCGAAAATTGCCCATTTTCGTGATTTGTGTACAAAATGTAATTAAATATAATTTTCCTAAAAAATAGATGAAACATTGGTAATTTGGCTTTGTTTTCATTGAAGGTGTTTGTTTTGGGGCTCGGAACTGTTGAATGAAAGTATGAAATAAAATAAAACAACAAAAACAATGAAATACATAGTTACCAAACGAACAAAAACATAGGAAATTATAAAAACAATAGAACAAATGGTCTAAAGAATAATTGTTGTGAAAACCAATGTTTTATTATCACCAATTTATGATTTATGGGCGAAAGTTGTTAACCTTATTTTCATAAATTACAGTAAATATGTAAATGGGTGAATTTTTCCAAAATATTCAATTTCCATTTAGTATTATTATGCACTTTACCACATTTTCACGATGATCGGTTGTTTCACGGCCGAGATCATAATGGGGGCTATAATGCCCCCCCCCCCCCCCCCCCACCCCCACCACCCGTAGAAAGGCCTCAAATAGTCCGGCCCATTTGAGATTAAACTTTTGTGCTACTAAACCAAATTAAATAATGAAGGATTAGTTATAATTATATTATTATAACAGATTTTGCTTGTAATTTGGTTCATCTCAATTTTACATAATATTCCAGTGAACATCGCTGGGATTGCCATCAGTGGATTGGCTGAATCCATGTCACGTGGTCACATTGACCTGACATTCAACATCAATACGATTGGTGTTATTCGACTCACGCAGGCCGTGCTACCTCACATGAAACACAGAAAGGCGGGCAAGATCATAACAATCACAAGCATTGCAGGCCGATCAGGTAAGTACTGACTATTAACCCCCAGAAGGCTATTTGAGGTCTTTCTATCATGTCTATATTATGTATACCGCCGTGGCCATTATCCCCTCACCCCTTCTGATATATCGGCCGTAAAACGCCCGATCGCCGCGAAAATGTGCATGCGGATCAAGAAAACGGTATAATCAAATACAATAGTAATTTCAGCTTATGCGGCGTTCCCACTGTCGTGCGATTAGTTACGATCGCCACGATTGGCCATTCGTAGCTGATCGTGGGAGTAATCGTGGTGATCGTATCAGATATTATCAGATCGTAAGGTCAGTCGTGGCAATCGTGTTGATCGTAGGAAATTTTTGAAACGGTTCAAAAAATGTCTACGATCAACACGATTAATTAGCAATCGTCATCATTGCATCGGATCGTATTGGATCGTAACAAAGCGCATCTAATCGCGCTTCCAAATCGTGGTGATCGGGATCAACCTTGGACAAGACAAACACCACGCTCTGTTAAGATGTGATGCGATCTCCCACGATCTGTGACGCTATGTCGGGTACCATTGTTCACGACTTAACACGAATGACTCACGAGTAGATACGAGTTGATACGAGTAGATACGAGTTGATACGAGTAAATACGAGTAAATGCAAGTAGATACGATAAGTCACGCTTTTCACGGACGTTCACGATCTGTTATGAGATCTCGCGCCCATATTATATACCGGACAAGATTGAATGCGCCTCATTCAGCGATCTACACTTAAAGCGAGCACATCGTCACTATCAACTTGCTCTTGCTTGTAATTTTGAAGCCTTTGAGAGATGCCACCAAAGGGTAATAGACGCCAGAGGAGGCAGAGGAGACCACCCCCACCCAGAAAGCAAAGAGAAAAACAAACAGTTAGTCTGCCTTTACTGAAAAGCAAAAAGAGGAAATCATCATGAGAAATGAGGTCCTCTACAGCAAACGCCTTGCGGGTTTCAAGGATGTCACCCAGAAGGAGGATCCCTGGGCTGCACAGGCTGCCACGATAGACACTACTGTGGCGCAACTTTAAACATGGTACACAAGCATGAGGACCATGATGGGCCGGCTGAAGAAACGCGCTAAGAAGAGTGGGTCAAGAGGAGATGTCATTACTGCCATGAACAGCACATATATGACAGTGGGTGTGGGATAAGTTCTTCTTTTTGATCCCTCACATTGAGACGTTGGATGCCAGAAATGTGGCCTCTTTTGCAGCAGCAGCAACAAGTGCCGCATGGCGTCATGAGGTAGTTCCTGAGTGCGAAGGCGTCATCTCCCAGGATGAAGAAGGGCATGTATTGGTGTCATCATAGCTTGCAGTCAGAGGGCAGGGTGGGAGAGTCCTAGGGCTTCCTCTTCCAGGCCGTTGAACAGCTCAGAGTCGCCAAATATCTGAGCATCTGACATGTGTCATTTTCCACCAAGCTCGATCCGCACAAACTTGCAATCTGCATCCACCAACACCAGGATTGGTATCAGAAAAAGCCTTTGTAATTGTAGTACAAACTGCCAGTGTAGTGTGGCTTCTTTTGGGCCCCAATGGCGTGGGGGATGTTCCATATCTGCTCTTAGCTACGGCTGTCCATGCTTCAGGGGTCACAGGTAGGCTTAACACCTCATCTTTGTACGCTTGCACAATTGTTTGACACACTTCTGGAACTATCTCTGAGATGCTGGACACTCCACACCTGAGGGCATACGCAAGGGACCGATAGTTGTTTCCAGTGACAAGGTGCCTCAATGTCACTGCCAGTCAGTTCAGGTGAGAGGGGTTGCCTGAAACTGGTTAGTTCCCTCTCGATTGCTGGGGCCACCCTCTGCAAGACTTCACCGAAGAGCTGTGGTGTTAATAACCTTGTGTATGTCTAGGAGGCTGGAGAACTGGCCAAGCTGTTGTCTCCTCTCCTCTCCTCTGTGAGCCATGGTCGCAATCAGCACTGCCTGACTGCAGATCTACTGGCCCTTTGTGGTTGGGTTGTGGCTGGTCTGGCTGCTGCTCGTCTTCTTCCTCTCTGACGATATGGTAAGCATACAGTAATACAGCAAATGTCACGTTGTCATCATCCTCAACTTTTGCCATCATCCTCAACTTCTGCCATCATCAATGGTTGTGGGCTGTAGTGTTCACTCTGTAGAATTGTTCAAGAATCAAGAAAGTCCATGGTCAGTCGGGCTGTATATATATCATTCGGAGTCCAATCGTAGCTCAATTCGTGATCACTCTCGATCCTCATCGTGAATGACATCGCGACTACAATCGTATCATATCGCAACAGAGCGCATCGGTTCGTGATGAACGTATCGGAAGGTATCCGAACGTATCTGCACGTACCCGATCGTCCCAAATCGGGGACCCCGATCGTGATGATCGTGTCACATCGAGACCCAATCGTGGACTCAATAGGGACAATCCTATCGGAACGTATATGATCGTATCTGAACGGGAGACCAGATCGTGACAGATCGTGTCACCTGATATTGACCAATCGTGACCATATCGCATCCAAGCGCACCAAATTGCACCAGAACGTATCGACTCGCATCACCTCGTATCCAAACCTGAAATTTCAGAGAAGTTCCACGATCAGCTACGAATGGCCAATCGTGGCGTTCGTAACGGATCGCACGACAGTGGGAACGCCGCATTACAGTCCCACAGCTTCAAGAGATTTGTGAACTTCCCATCTTTTATTTGTTAGCTTTATAGTTTTCTATCCGCATTTCATAATACAGTAGACCATATGTTATGGTTGTGTTATAACAATTTAAACGAATGTGTCCTCTCTCATTGATCAGACAGTCACAACATTGCTAATTTGTATTCAAGATTTGAACTGGGTACCAGGTACGTCCAGAAACGTGGACTTGTTTTACTAGAAAGCCCAGCATAATCAAGAAGATATCTTCATTATTGCAATCAATCAAATAATATCAAATATTACTATGAAAGTTCATCTGTATTGGTAGTTAATATGAAATTTATTTTAAACTTTTGATCACAATACAAATATTTACCTCCGAATTTGTATTGTGATCAAAAGTTTTAAATAAATTTCATAATATCAAATATTACAGTATAGAAAACAGCGATAAAATATGTGAATGAGATCAATTAAAATGCACAAATAAGTACAAGTTTAAAGGGGTAGTTTAGTTTTGGTAGAGAGGGCGCTGCACATCACAATTTTTTTGTGAGGTAATGAAAATCTGAGTGTCGAATCTGAGAGAACATGCACTTTTAATGGCAGAATAAACTTTATTTGGTCAAAATCGACCCAGAAACGGCTGAAATATCAATAAATATATTTGATCTTATAATTATTTGGGGCCCAAATAATAAGATGATTTTTAGAAAAAAATTTAAAAATGCTTGCACTTTTTCAAAAAATTTCAAAAGCGTTTTTTAAATAGTTGTTGATGATCTCGCTATTTAATCATTATATCAATAAAACATCACATGCATAATTTTGTATGAAAAATGGTTGAAACCAATGCCTTTTTAAAAAGCGCCCTCTTGTGTTTTAATGGCTCTTTTTGAATGATAACAGGCTTTTTACTTAGTCGTTTGTAATTTTGTATACCTTTTGAGCATGGTTGAGTTATAACTATTAGTTTATAATGTTACTGTGCAGGTTTTGGCTACTAAAGTTCAGCCTTACCAAAACTAAACTACCCCTTTAAAATGCACATGTGTAATTTATTGAAAAGATGTGTCTTGATATTTCACTGGCTCAGGTACTCCTTATCTCGAAGTTTACTGCGCCTCCAAGTTTGCAACCGAGGGATTTCTAGAATCACTCGCTCCTGTCGCCAGACAGTTCAATATCTGGTAAGTTTCTCCGACACTTTCTTTTTTTTCAAACACTTGTTAAATAGAGCCTTTTTTATATACGTACCACGTTCCTCTCACCAAACGTTTGCATTAAAAGTCCTATCATAATCATGATAATACTACTCATTCAATGTTAACGCTGTGACGGCTATCCATATCCGATGGTACCATTACTTGCCATATATGTATCATATTTCAGAAGATTACATGGCTTCAATACAATCATCTTTGCGGTGTCATTTTGCATTTGGGTTATTTCAAAGTACTCGGGCAGTCAGGTGAAAATTGTGGTGCTTTGGTAGTGAGGACTATGACAGTTGGGGGCCAGTCCGGGAATCGAACCCGTGACCTCTTCTTAGAAAGGCTAGCCGCTTTAAATGTCAACCTCTCTGCGCTCTTACCATTATCTTTAAAAAAGTATTCCTTTAGATAATATTCAGAGCATAAAGAGGTTGGAATTTTACAAGTGGCATGCGCTTTACATAATGTACTATAGTTCATATAAATTGTTATATTCCAACATGTCTAGTCTTTAAAGGGATAGTTGAGTTGTGGTATAGAGGGCGCTACACAAAAAAAAATTGTGAGATAATGAAAAACTGATTGTAAAATTCGAAAGAGCATACAATTTTAATGACAGGATAAACTTTATTTGATCAGAAACGGTTCAGAAATGGCAGAAATATCCATACTAATAACCATTTGTAATAAATGTGGGGCCCCACAATTATAAGATAATTTTGAACCAGCCGTTACAAACATTTGCAAAATATTTTTTTTAATAGTTGTTGATTATCTCTCTATCTAATCACTATTTCAACAAAACATCAAATGCACAATATTTTATTTTAAATGGTTGAAACCGATGAGTGTTTAGAGAAGAGATCGCCCTCTTGAGTTTTAACAGCTCTTTTTTATGATAACGGGCTTTTTACTTCGTCAATTGTAATGTTGTATTCCTTTCGAGTTATAACTATTAGTTTGTAATGCTTGTAATGGTGCAGGTTTCGGTTACTAAATTCAGTTTTACCAAAACTGTACTCTCTTTACCAGAACTCAACTATCCCTTTAAGACTGTAAAAAAGCTACAGAGAGTGTAAACTACGTAAATTAACTTTCATGCAAACTGATTCATAGTCACCAAGATGACCGGAATTAATAGACAGGTGGTGTCTATTCAAAGACAATTTTGACTCTTCTTTATTGACGCAGGGTCAGCATGGTCGAACCGATTTTCGTGAAAACAGATCTCGCCAAGGACATCTTCTCTGGAATCGAAGAAACGGTCACTGACGACTCTGTGAATGATGACGACCGACGGATGGCTGGATTGTTGCTCGACTTTGCCAAGTCACGACGCAGGTTAGCGATTGACGAGGTGACATCGAGGATGATGGAGATCGTTGATGCGGAGAAACCCGTGTTGAGATACCAGGTGCCGAGCGATGTCCTGCATGGGAGGATGGCGGAGTATCTCAGTGATGTCACGGGAGAGAAGTTGGTTGACCGGAACGTGCGTACCATCACGGGAGACCAGTAGATCAGATACAGCTTGGCTGTACTCGCTGTTATAATGAGGCAGAAGTGAAGAGTTATAATTAATTGACCAACCTGTATGTGTCATCTTTCTACGTACTGAGCTAAGATACCGGTGTTATAAATCGAAATAACTAGGACAAATACAGTGTTCCAAGGAAAAGTGTTCATAAAACAAATAACATTTCAAAGTTCATATTATTATTTATTCAAACTAATAGTTATAACTCCACCATGCTCGAAAGGTATAGAACATTATACAAACGACTAAGTAAAAAGCCTGTTATCATTCAAAAGGAGCCATTAAAACACAAGAGAGCGCTCTCTAAAAAAAAGCATTGGTTTCAACCATTTTTCATACAAAAGTATGCATGGATGTTTTGTTGAAATAATGATTAAATAGGGAGATCATCAACAACTATTTAAAAACCTCTTTTGAACATTTTTGAAAAAGTGTAAGCTTTTTTTTTTTTTTTTTAAATAATCGAATATATCTGGGCCCCAGATTAATTACGATCGGATAT